>JAPKLW010000655.1:23041-55155 GCA_026898455.1 Plectranthus barbatus
GGTTATTAATTAAGACGCCAATAAATTAGATTCAAGGGGCAATTGTCTGAGAGGAAATTGAGCTTTGAAGGGTTTTTGAAATCTAAGGTTTTATCAAGAGTAAAAGTCTTCTGTATGTCCGAGAGGAATCTTTTGATATTTTATTTCCATGTTATGGTTTAGAGTCTGAGAGGATCACCTGATAACGTATATGCGATTAACTCACATCCTTGGGAATTAAATTTGGGATTGAATTACATGAAAAGTTGTTTGATTATTATTCAAAGTGGATTACCCTGGAATCCTATCTTCTCATAAGTTTCTTAAAATTATTTAAAATTGTTATTTATTATTTTCTATTGCCAAGTTACTTTTATGTTTACAACAAATCAAAACCATTTTCTGATTTACCTAGATAGTAGTACGATATCTATGTTTTAGTGCTTGATTATACTTCGAGCCTGCAGTCCTTGAGATTCGATAAATTATTACTTGCCCTCTGCAGTGGTCTGTACACTTGCAGCCTTAGCGCGTTGCAAAACGCGCTATCAAGTTTTTTGGCGCCGTTGCCGGGGATTCGTCTGGAATACTTCATTTGAAGGGTCGAGTTAGGGTTGCTGAACTTCCAGGCACTAATTAATTCTTTATATATACAAACCACCCAAACAAACACTTTTCAGCAGGACTAGTGACCGTCTCACCTAGGCAGCCGCACAAACCAAATTTTACAACATTTAGTTATACATAGATATGCCATTGCAATAGGTGGCGAAGCTGATGAAGTGGTTGAACATCAAGTGGTAAGCAGATTCCTTGATAGGAGTAGTCGTGATCGTAGGTGATGATAGGAGTGTGGCTGAGGGAGAAAGCCATAAAGACTACTCTCATCTATGACTTTGTGGGAGAGTTATTAGAAAGACAAAAAATAATTGCATTAAAAAATAAAAAAAATCAGTAAAATAAAAGAGTCGGCGACCCAAGCCAGCAAACAATCCTTGGTTTTTTGAGTAATCCAATCAAATGTTGCCATTTGATAGTATTTGCTTTGATGTTCTAACATTATAAATTAATTTTATATCTATAATATTATACATAATTATTCGTTAAAAAAATATAAAAATTATATAAAACTTTCTATTTATTTTTTCTCTATAAATAGATCCTAATATTAATATATTTTCACATAAAAATTAAAACTCTCTTTCCTAGCTCTTTTAATTTTATATTTTAACTATTGTGGTTTTTATTTTGTTATTAAGTCAAATAAGTAATTTTAAGAGTATACAATAATATCTTTTAATTATAATCATAAATTTAAAATATAAATATTTCTTGCTAATATTTAATTTAAAAATTTTTAATATAAGTATAATATATTAAAAATTAGTAAAAAGAAAATATAACTTAGATTAGGTTGAGTCATTGATGGGAGTAGAATTTAAGTTTGATTGTGGGTTGTATTGTTGATTTATATATATATATATATATATATATATATATATATATATATATAGGGGAGTGATCTAGGCTGAACAGGTATATGTGAATGAACAGAGATCAAAATCTAACCATCCATTTTGTAAATCAACGTTCCAGATTAAATCTTTCCGTCTATCATTAAATAGACTAGTTTTTGTCATTTAAAGGGCATAAACGGAAAAAAAAAAAAACCACACAATTAAAAACTGAAAGTCGAAATTTATGGGGACAGTTACCAATTAGGATCAACCCACGATCTAGACAAATTTAATCGAATATTTAGCATGTTTGTTGGTTGTCATTAATGATTTTTTCCATTATTATCAAATAAATTGAAAAGAGAAAATGCACCACGATTTATTCCATAATCTTAAGTTAATCGTTATCATTGTTTATTGCTTTGTGTGTCATTGTTTATGACTTTGTGTGTCATTATAAGGTTATTCTCTCAACTTCCAGTAATATATTATCATTAAATGTATAAACAATTTTAATTATTCGTTAAACAGGGATTCGAAGAATGATACATTTATTCATAAATAATGACACTCACATAAAATAAAAATGACAATCGCATATGACACAAAAATAATAAAATCTAGACGTGAAGGCGATCCACCAAGTGTCAGCCGGATTCGAAGAATGATACATTTATTCATAAATAATGACACTCACATAAAATAAAAATGACAATCGTATATGACAGAAAATAAAATAAAATCTAGACGTGAAGGCGATCCACCAAGTGTCAGCCGGATTCAAAGAATGATACATTTATTCATAAATAATGACACTCACATAAAATAAAAATGATAATCGCATATGACAGAAAAAAAATAAAATCTAGACGTGAAGGAGATCCACCAAGTGTCAGCCGGATTCGAAGAATGACGTCGACATCGCCAGATGAGACAAGGCAGCAAACAACTAGTCATAACAGCGGATCTTGAACGAAAATCGTCCAAGTGGAATGGCCAAATCGCGAATCGGACTTTAAGACTGGACGAAAATCGTCCAAGTGGAACTTGATGCTGGGGTTGATTGGCACGAGATGACGAGCAGCGACGGGCTGCGACTGTGGCGGCGAGAAGGGGATAGACGAGAGGGGAGAGCCATGGCTGGTGGCCAGACGATGGTGAGGGAGAGGGTGGACGATCATGAGGGAGAGGGTGGACGATCGTGAAGGAGAGGGTGAATTAACAAATTAATTGAACCCTAAAAGAAGCTAAATAAATTAAATCCCAAAAAATTAGGTAACTACCATAATTATCAAATCTACTATAAAATATAATAATATTTACTACCTAAAATTCCCTTTCAAATAAATAAATAAATTTAATGACTGCCACGTGTCATTATTATAACTATCAGATTCAAAAAATTAATGGTTAGATTATAGGTCATTGTTCATTCACAAACACTTAGTTCAGAAATGAACACTACTCTCTCTCTCTCTCTATATATATATATATATATATATATATATAGAGGAGGGATTATGTAAAAAAAAATCCCCATGTGAGAAAAAAGAATGAATCATGTCCATCAGATTTAATCAATGGTTGATATTGAATCAAGCAACAACTAAAATGCAATCAAGTAACAAAATAATCAAGCAACAACTAAAGCACAATCAAGCAACATTGCAATCAAGCAACGACCTGAACACAATCAAGCAACGTCGTGAATGCAATCAAGCACCTTTCTCACTTTCTCACGTTAAGAATTTTTTCACTGGATCCGCTCCCTATATAGATATATATATATTTTAGGAATAAGGATCATTTAGGCCTTCGACTATTTTGACTAGAAAATAGTAGCCCCTCTTTGACTATTTGATTCAGTTTAACACTTCAACTTTTGAAATTAACTCATTTTAGCCCTCTAACTTTTAAAATTTTTGTTATACCCTACTAAAAGACATACACCAAATATTTTATGGTTCTAGGGTTATTCTTATTACTTTTTTATATAAAAATAATTATTTTGCCTCTATATTTCTAATATGTATAGAAAATATTTAAAAAATAGAAGATAAATCTAAAAAAAAATATTCTGGTAATTTTCTTTCTCCTTCTAATTTATTAGAAAAGCTTAAAATCTTATTTTCTTTTAATATTTTTAATTAAAAATCATCAAAAATAAAATAAGATTTGCGAGTTATACATTCTCGTGAATATTACAATAATAAATTAACTATGAAAATATATTACATAGAGATTAATATTATAAAAAAAAACTATAATGATGTATTACAAATATTACGATAATTATGGTATAAGATAACAATAAAAAAGTTCGTGGAAAAATATTACTATAACATAAAAAAAGGTTAATGAATATTTCCCCGTTCCGCCCGAATTGTTACACTTATCAAATCGGACGTCCCAATCAAATTGTTATATTTTAAAAAATTATAACTTTTTCACACTCAATAATAAAATATTAATTCTACTTATACTTACAGTCTTTAATTATTGTGCCTAAAAGAAATGTAACAATTCTACTGGGACGGAGGTAGCATATATACGATATTAAGTTTACATTATAACATTATTACAATATAAAGTTCAGTAATTTAAAATATGAATATTAAGTTTATGATAATATTATGATATAAGATTATTAGTATATTAATAAATTTAATTTTTTTATGGTTGATGATAAAAGATTTAAAATAAATAAGAAATTTAGTTTTTTTAATAGATTAAAAGAAGTTACTTACTAGACAAATCTATTATATAAAATACTTCTATTATATTAATCTCAAATATAGATGCAAATAAAATAATTTAATTAATACAAAAAAATAAAAAATAAATTTTTACCATAAAATTATAAAATATTTGTAGTAACTCTCTTAAACAGAGTAAAAAATAATTTTAAAAGTTGAAGGACTAAATCAACTCAATTTTTAAAAATGGAAGTGTTAAATTGAACTAAATAGTCAATTAAAGATTGTTGTGTTCGTGTGAGAATAATCGGAGAGTCTAAAAGACCCTTATCCCTACATTTTATTAAAAATTGGATTGGGTTGGAATTATTAGGTGTTTGTTGTTGTAGACGTTGCCCAGATTGAGTTTATTTACCTATTTTTTATATATTATTTTATTAAAATTAATAATTTGTTTTTCATATTAAAAAAATACATGTGAATAGATAAAAGAAATACACGTTGAAATTAAAAATAAAAACACATATGATGGCCATGTCGATAAAAATGTACGACTTAATTAGCATGATTAATGACAAGTACATAATTTCATTACATAATAAAAATGAAATGTGGGATATAATCCTTAAGAAAATAGGAAATGACAAATTTCCTTGATCTTCGATAGTGGGATAAATTTCCCCAATTTTCAGATATATATAAAAATGAACACCATTGTTGATGGTGGAAATTTATGAGGTTATTTTAAATAAGAATACTAAATAAATTGGAATATAAGAAATTGAAATAACTGAAATGAATGCTTGATTGTAAGTAGAGCTCAAAGACTTGCTTTTATTGCTATATTTATTGCTTGAATTCAATTTGTCTTTTACAATAAATGTGGATCCTATTTATAGGAATCCAAATGAATACACGACTTTCCGTCAAAAGTCACATCATTTCGGCCGAATAGCTGACTCGAACGGTTACGTCTTTTGATTTGAGCATCGTCAGCCAGCACTTTATTAGTCTAAGTCCGAGCTCGAGCTTCCAGCTCGAACCTCCGCCTTAGCTCGGCTTTGTTGCTCGGTTAATATTTATATATCGTTCGAGCTACGACCCTTGGACAATTGTTTCCTTCTTGGATATGGGCTTTTTTCTTTGATGGATCCTGAATATGGGCCTGCTCATTTTTGGGTCATAACAATAGCCCCCGACTTTCGTCCGAACTTCTTTTAGAGTTCGGCGAAGCCGAAGTACTTGACTTTGATCATGAACGATGTGTTTTCCTGCAAAACATCAAAGAAAAACAACTTTCCTCCCTCATCCCGAAGTGTATTCGGAATTATTCAGGAAGTAAGAATTATTCCCGTATCGCGAGATATGACTCGGCGAATGTTTAGGAATGTTTCTCGTTTCGGGTGTATCTGCAAAGCTCATGGTTTGACTTACGATTATCCCTAGTCCGCGGTTGGCTGAACCCGACATATTCTACAAAGGATGTCCTTTGCAGCTTCTGGAAATGACAAGTGATTTCTCACGAGCCAATCGAGGAGCGACCTCGGATCCATGGGTATGCTACGCCGAATTAGACCCTGGCTGTTTACTAGGTTAATTGATTAGCCTTCGAGGAACTTTTATGGATAAAAGTTCTATTGACTTTGATACCCTCAGTTCCTCGGAAGTTGTTGGCTGACCCGGCCAAGAGCCTCAATGCCTGATTTCTTTACTATCTTTTTTTTTATTGGTCGAACTTATTTACCGAATAATGGTTTGTCCGAACTCTTCGATTTTTATCCGGAAACGGTTGGAATTCTCCGGAGCGGGCTTTTTGAATTTGAATTTTGAAACTTCGAACACGTGTCCTTTCCCGATTTGTTGAATTCAAGGGTCGTGCGCGATTTTCAAGACAAAATTCTTCTATAAATAGCCCAGCTCTTCATGTGTAATTTTTACTTTTACCTCTTGCACTTCGGATATCTTCTTCGGACCAAAGCATTTTACCGAGCTCGGACGATCCATAATCCAGGGTTAGTTTATTATCAACCGTATTGCTTTCCTTGTTAACTATAAGTAGTACGAATAGTAACTCGAGTGACGGTAGTAGCAGCTCGGTCTATAGCAGTGATTCCGATTCGAACATTAGGTTAAATCAAGAGGTCCCTCGGTCTCTGGGTTTAGATGACCAACACCCTGGTCCATCTGGTAGGAAGGACTCAAACTCCGATAATCCCGAAGCCGAAGATAGAAATTCCTCTTTTAATTTTTCTTTGGAATGCTCCTCGGGTTTAGCCCCCGGCATCTTTCCTCCGGAATATGACAAAAACGTAGATGGAACCATAAAACTTATCCCATCCGATTTAACTCGAGCTAAACTAGACGGGATTTTTAAACAGTATGGTCTATCCAACAGATTGAATTCAATAGCACCGGACAAAAATCAACGTGCTCATCGACCCTCTTTAGGTTTTATGGCTTTCTCTGCTCGTTTTTTCGAGTTTGGAATTCGACTTCCGCTTCATCAATTTTTTGTAAATATCTTAGAATACTATGACCTAGCTCCCATCCAATTTTCTCCTATCGCCTGGTGCCACATGATCGGAACCTATTTGATTTTCTGAGATGCCGGGCTCGAAGAGCCCACCATGCGAGACTGGAACGACCTTTATAACTTGATAATAAAAAGTGGAGAAAAATACTACTTCTTTTCAAAATGTTCGCATCACCCGGAACCTTTGGTGATGGGGACGAAGACGAACTCCAAAAAATGGATTCAGGAATTCTTCTTCGTTCAGATTCCAAATGATTTTCCCGGATTGAGTGGAGTTCTTCGAGTACCGGATAGTACGTCTCACTCTTTTACACTTTGAATAAAAAACTCGAATGACTCACTATCTGACCTTTTTCTTTTAACACGACACAAAAAGGAGGATCTTTCGGACTACGAGAATAGCCGTATTCGAAGAGCTTATCAGCACTCTCCTCGGGACTTCGACACCCTTCTCGGATACCGATCTCTGAACATTTCTGGTGTTGATAATCCCATGGAGCGTCTTAATCCAGAAGAATTGTTGAAGTTCGAGCAGGAACAACAACAAAGGAAGAAGAGGCAACGGAAGAAGAAGGAGACTGCTCCAAAGGGTCAAGGCCCTGTTGCCAAAAAACCGAAAGGTAGTTCTGCCGAGGGAACTTCTAAAACCCCCAAATCCCCAATTCCGAATACCACTCAAAAACCAAAGTCTAACAAGCATGGTCGAGATTCAGAATCACCTGAATTGGAGACAAACCAGCTCGTGGTTTCCCGAAAAAAGAACCAGGAGAACGAGGAGCGTGAGATCTTTGATCTCACCGGGAACGAGCACGATCAAACCCCCGTTCACCATGAGGGAAAGGAAACTGAAGTGGAGGAGGTGGAGACTCTAGCCGAGAAACAACGTCGAGCTCGGTCAATCGAGTCGTTTCATGAGTTTGCCAACATTCTTTTTCAGGGTCCTCCGTGGCCCACAAGGTCTGCTGCCCGGATGAGCTTCTTTGAAAATGCTCAGATGTGCCTCATGGTAAAGGATCTCGACTTTTTCCTTTTTAATTATTTCATTTGCTGACCTTTACTGAATCACAGGGTCTCTGCGAGATGTCCGAAGATTACAATCGATGCTTCCGAACTCTTCAGGCCGAGCGAAATGATCTGATCCAGACAGAGAAATTAAAAGAAGAGGTCTTCAAAGAGAGAGAACACCTTATCTCCGAGCTGTTGATTGCCACTGCGGACCTTAAAAGTTCTCGGGACTTGGTCGAGCAATTGACCAAGGATCGATAGTCGGCCGTCGATGAGTTGGCCCGAATGAGGGACCACAGCGGCAAGCTCTCTGAAGACCTCCAGGCCGAAGTGCAGGCCCGTATTGAGACCGAGGTGAAACTGAAGGCCGAGCTCGGAGAAACTAAAACCGCCTTCAACTTGGCTCAGACGACTGGTGAGGGTTTGAATTTCACTAGGCTTCTTACGACTCCCTCCAGCTCGGCCACTTTCTCGATGATGGAAAATCTTATTCAAAGAAAGATGAGGGAGAACGTTAAAGAGAAATGCCCGGATCTCAACCTCGGGTTCATCTATACAACCCCAGCTGCCTCTGAAGGATCTGAAGAAGAAGAAGAAGAAGAAGAAGAAGAAAACTGAGAAAACGAGGCCTTCTCCAAGCAGCTGGAGGATAATCTTGATCGTACCAAGCCCGAGGACCAGGATCCGAATCAAGCCAATTCGCCGAAGTCGGGCTGACGTTTTCTCGAGCAGGCTTCCTTGTGATTTGTTTCCATTTTCATGTAATTTGTTTTCATTCCCATGTACTGTGATAATATCTTATTTTTAATTCGTATGAATGAATCCTTATTTTGAGCCGTAAATTGATGTTTTGGAATATTTGATCGAATTGATTTAGCTTGGACTAAGATCAAAACTTGATACATCGGAATAAATTGGCTTTGATTAGCTCGAGCAAAGTTTACAACTCGACAAGCTGAAATAAATTGACTTTATTAATTCGGACTAAGTTTATAACTCAATAAGCCGAAATAAATTGACTTTTTAACATAACAAGGCAGTCCAACTCGGGTCATTTTGAGAATCTTGAGCATGCTCAGAAGTAATATTTCTTCAAGTATTTGATATTCCAAGCGTTCGGAACCTCTTTTCCTTCAGACGTTTTCAATCGATAAGCTCCATTCCCGACTACCGAACTGATAATATAAGGACCTTCCCAACTTGGTCCAAGTTTTCCCGAATTGATTTCTTGAGTATTTTGAAAGACTTGTCTTAACACCCAATCTCCAATTTGAAAGGACCTTAGCCGAACTGATTTATTATAGAATCTTTCAACAATCCTTTGGTTTCTTGTCATTCGGCCGGATGCTTCCATTCTCTGTTCGTCCCTCAATTCTAAAGAGTCAAAGAGTTTTCCTTGATTTTGTTCTTCGTCAAAGAACTCCACTCTAGGACCTCGTTGGATCACTTCGACCGGAGATACAACATCAACTCCGTAAGCTAGAGAAAATGGTGTTTCTCCAGTGGTTGTTTTGAAGGTTGTTCGAAAAGCCCAGAGTACGGTTGGAAGCTCCTCGACCCAAGCCGATTTTTTGGCATTTAGCTTCCTTTTAAGGATATTGATGATCGTTTTGTTGGAAGACTCCGCCAAACCATTTGCTTCCAGATACCTCGGTGTTGAAAATAATAACCGAGCTCCAATTGTTTCGCAATAGTCTTTAAACTTCTTTCTAGTAAATTGCCTGCCGTTGTCCGTGATGATTTCCCGCGGCAATCCGAATCGGCAAATAATATTTTTCCACAGGAAGTTGATCATCTCGGTATCTCTTTCTCTGGAAAGTGGCTCGGCCTCGACCTACTCGGTGTAAGAATCAGTGGCAACTACCAGATATTCTTTTTGTCCTACAGCCTTGGGCAATTTCCCCACAATATCGATTCCCCATCGACAAAATGGCCAAGCAGGGGTATTCGAATGAAGTGGTTCGGCATGTAGGTGTGTCGAATTTGCATATCTCTGACAGCTATCACATTTTTGAACCACCTCTTCGGCATCCTTTTTTAGAGTTGGCCAGTAGAATCCTGTTGTTATTGTTTTGTGAGCCAGGCTTCTGGAGCCCGAATGGTTTCCACAACTTCCGGAGTGGATCTCGTCCAGTATCGAGGTGCTATCTTCTTCAGATATACATTTCAGTAAGGGTCCTTGAAAAGACCTCTTATATAGCTGGTCGTCCAGAATGGTAAACCGATCTGCTCTTCGAATTAATCTAGCTGCCTCGGTTTTTGATTGTGGAAGAGCTCCATTGGTTAGATATTTTTCAATTGGAGTTTTCCATGAATTTTGATCGTTACTTACGGGGTTAATTTCCATGGGACTGTATTCCCGATCTCTCGTGGCTGGCCACATGCTACGGTTAGAGGGATGGTTCTTGTTCCTCCCGAACTTGCTGCTGCTGCGAGGCTTGCAAGGGCGTCAGCATGAGAATTTTCTTCTCAAGGAATATGGGTGACTTCTACCCGTTCGAATTTTGATTCGAGCTCCTTTGCCAATTCGTGATATGCTAGCATTCTAGCATCTCTTGCCTAGAATTCGCCTCGAACTTGGTTGACGATGAGCTGAGAGTCGAATTCTATTCTCAATTTTTGCACTTTGAGGTCCAGTGCTAGATGTAGTCCGGCAATTAACGCTTCGTATTCCGCAATGTTGTTTGTTGTTCGAAATTCAAAATGTATTACTCTTTCAATCACCCATCTTTCAGGAGATATAAGTAATATCCCGGCTCCACTCCCCTTAGAATTACTGGACCCGTCAATGGATAGGGTCCAGAATTCTAAATTGTTTGATGACGGTCCGAGCTCCCTTTCGGCTACCATTTGGAGCTCGGGTGTATAGTTTGCAATGAAGTCAGCCAAGATTTGGGATTTAATTGTATTTCGTGGTTCGAACTGGAGCCCGTAGCCCCCGAGCTCAATTCCCCACTTCATCATGCGTCCGGACAAATCCAGTTTTGAGAGTACATGCGTCCGAATTGGGAATGAAGAAACCACTTTAATGATGTGCGACTCGAAATATGGCTTCAGCTTTCGAGACACCATGATTAGAGGCAAAACGAGTTTCTCGAGCGCGGGATATCGGGTTTCCGCATCCAATAAGGTTCGGCTAACATAATAGACGGGGTGCTGATTCCCCTCTACTTCTTTTATTAGTACGGCGCTGATTGCTTTTTCCGAAACGGCCATGTATAACAATAACTCGTTATTTGGTTCGGCCTTTGACATTATCGGGGGACTTGCTAAATATTGTTTCAACAAGGTAAGTGCGTCGTCACATTCTTTAGTCCACTCGAACCTCTTGGACTTCCTTAGGAGGGAAAAGAATGGACTGGTTTTGTCCGAATATCTTTCTATGAATCTACTGGTCGCAGCAAGCTTTCCAATCATCCTCTGAGTGTCCTTTACATTCGTTGGTGGTCGGATGTTTTGGATAGCTCGAATTTGAAGAGGATCAGCTTCTATACCCCTACGGCTCACAACATATCCGAGGAATTTTCCGGAGGCGACGCCAAAGGTACACTTTGCCGGATTCAATCTCATGCCGTATTTTTCTAGGATCTCGAACGTTTCAGCCAAATGCCGAAGGTGGTCTTCGAAATTGTGAGATTTAACCAAGATGTCGTCAATTTAGACTTCCATGGTTCGCCCGATCTGATGTTCGAACATCTTATTCATTAGCCTTTGATACGTCGAACCCGCATTCTTAAGCCTGAAGGGCATAACTTTATAGCAGTAAATCCCTTGGTTAGTCATGAAAGTTGTTTTCTCTTCGTCTGGGGGATACATTTTTATCTGTTTTCTCTTGGGGAACCCTGAAACTGGATTAGATGGGGCAACAACTTGAGACCCGAGTCGAGGATTCACAACCACACATTTGAGTGACTCTAGCTCTTGGAGAATGGAAATATGCTCGAAGCAGTTGAGGATTTCAGCAGAACGGGGCTGTAGCTCGATCTTGATTCCTATTTTCTTCAGTTTAGGGATGCTTCTGAAAACCTTTTCGGTGCAACTTTGGCCTTTAACATGGAGTGTGAGGAGGTTTGGTAGCTGTGCGTCGTTACATGGATCTGGCAGGTTGTTTCCCATGATGTGAAGATGCCTCAGCTCCTGCAAATCCCATATCTCCTTCGGCAAATAATCGGAATCTCCACGGTTGATCTCCTTGATGATGTGATGTTGACGGACAATCAAACCCCATGTATGCATCTGTAATACTCCACGGTTCCTCCGAAATACATTCGTATGCATCTGTAAAAACCCCATGTTTTTGGTTTGCTACTTCATTACAGTATTGTGGATCGGGATCCGTCTGGGCTTGAGAAAGGAGACGTGCGACCTCGAGGATCAAAAGAGGAATTCGTTCACATTGCTCCGCAATCTTCCTTCCAGCTTCCTCCATTTCATCAGAAGGGCTCTTCTCCTCTCCGAACACCTTCCGACAAAGAAGATTCCAGCTTTCTTCTTGATTCAGAAAGCGCATCTTGTAAGCACTACTATTTTCGGCTACTTTTTCGAGCCTAGTTATCAGCAAGAGCCGGCTCCCATCCTTCAAGTCTGGAAAATACCTTGTCAACTCCATCTGTACCTGACAGCTCCATACGTCATCCAATACGATGAAGTATCTCCGACCAAACAAATTAGAGTGGATTTGTTTTCCCAAACTAAACTTATAGTCATTCGCGTATCGATTTCCAAGCTGGAGTTGTAGCTGAGCGGCAATATCCATGAGGGTGTTTTCTGTTCGAGCGTTTGGGCCCAATTTCACCCACGCTCGAAGGTAGAAATGCTCATTTTTGCTGGGAAGTTGATAGATTTTTCTGGCAAGATGGGTCTTACCGACGCCTGCCATTCCATACAGCGACATGGTTCTGGGATTGTAAATCCCAAGTAGAAGCTCATCTTCAATTTGATTCAATAACCCGTACCCGTTCATCGTTGACTCTCGGACGAACTCCTCTCGCAAACTCTTTATCGTCTCCAAAATCGAGCCCACTTCCGGAAGAGAGTGATGCAACGCATCTTTTAGATTGCGTACTGCCTTTGATATTTGGTCATCAAACGCAGCAATCACACTCCAATCCGTGCAGCTGCCATCAAATCTTTCGAGGGTATCTTCTTCAACTCATCATATGCAGAACTGCAGATTGCCGGGATCTGGGAGGTGCTCAATGCTATATATTCATCAAAGAACTCACAACATCAAGGCTAGACTGGCTAGTCATATCCATTTCTCAACAATTCTTTAGCAAAAGCTTTTACTTTGTCGATGAAATTGTGGGTAGATTCAACAACTTCGCAGTTTACAAAGCAGACATGTGATGTGGGTAGATTCAATGACTTCACAGTTTACAAAGCAGACATGTGATGTGATTGATAGGCCGAAAATATTAAAATATGGGTAAGGAGGGTGTGAGGATTTGGCCTCGAAGCCCGAATCCAATAAAATATATGTTCAATTATTTTGGTCAATCACGTTAAATATTTTATTTTTATTTATAAAATAGATTATGAATAAATTTTTATATTTCAAATATTCAGTATTTATTTTTTAATTTCATTTGTCAACCTCGTTTATATAAAATACGTCAAATTAATCGATAACATATAATTTTCAAACTTCGACTTAGATATTAAATTAAAAACAAAATTAAAGCATAACAAATACAAGATTAAGATAATTGATAAATTTTTTCTTTAAAAATATAAATTAGTTGCTTAATGAATAGTGTGTGTTTAATCAATAATACTCCCTCCGTCCCATTACAATTGTCGCACTTACCGAATACGGTGTCCCGTTTGAATTGTCGCCTTTCCTTTTCTGAAAATAATTAGGGATTATTAATTACAATTAAATGTAATTAACAAACATAATTAATTAAACCCCCACTACCCTTCGCCCCTTCTTCATCTCTCTCTCTCTCTCTCTCTATCCATCGACGAACAAGAAACCTCCATCGATGAACTCTAGAAAATTCACCACCCCTACACGTGATGACGATGGGTGGATTTCCACTCATCAAAATTGTAAGATCGTGAACCCGCTGCCGTTGAATCGACACTTCCATCCGCCGCCGTGCGGTTCTGGAGATGAATGCCGATTTAAATACCCAAAATTGGATGATGACGGGTGGTTTACAAGTCGTCGTCGTTCTTCATCTGCCGTTGAAATTCGCAATTCCCACCCCACGACGTCCCCCTGTGCCTTTCCTCCTCCGCCGCTCAACATGTGCGTCCGTGCAGTCAGATCCGCTGTCCCCCCACCACGATGACAGAAGGAAGTGTTGGGCCCGCTGGCGGAGGACTTGATTCGAAATCGGAACCTTGTCTTTCCTCCTCCACTGCTAAACACGTGCGTCGGTGCAGTCACATCCGCCCCCCCACCACGATGACCGGCGGGAGTGGTGGGCCCGCTGGCGGCGGACTTGATTCGGAATGGGATCCCTGTTGTTCCTCCTCCGTTGCTCAAACTGGCGGTGGACTTGATTTGGAATCGGAATCTTTGTCGGACATCAGCCAACAATATTTTCCCTTTAATCCTTCAACAAAATTGTGGGCAACTGTGGAGGTTGATACTGTTGCAATCAAAATTGAGGTAATCTAAGATCGATGATGAATTTTTTCTGAGATCCTGATGTGTAATTAAGTAGGTTTTGTGTTTAATGGATGAATTGCTGAAATTGAGCGATGATGATTGTCTATAATTGGATGATGATTTTTCCATCGAATACTTGCTGTCTGTAATTGATGAATACAAACTGTACAGAAACTGTAATTGAGCGATGATGAACATGCATACAAAAATTGAGCTTGATGAACACATCTCCTGAACCTAGTGCAATTAAAACACTAAAACAAAATTAAAAAAAGTGATGTGCCATCTATTTAAGCTTGTAAGGCATAATCTAAGTCTAGTGCTTGAATGATTTCTGTGAGCCCTTCATTGTTGCCCTGTTGTCTGAGATAATCGATGCACTCTGTGATTAGCACCCCTGAAACATTCAAGGTCCTAGGTAGGGCATCTGATCTTATTAATGCATGATTTCCCATATGTGGAATTTTGTAGCTGGTTTGGCCTTTTACCTTCATGATCTCCAAAAAGCAGCCTTGTAGACTTAAGAACACATTGTTGAGTGTTGTGGGTGATAACTTCTCGAATGAATCTGTGACTGCTTTGACAAGTTCATCTATGGTGTTGCATGTTGTTTCCACTTGAATCGATTGTATTGCTCTAAACCATCCAAAATCATTAACATTGCAGTCCGGAGAATTCGGAGGTTGTTGTACTAATCTTATGTTGAAGCCATCTGTACTTGCTACATCCCTGAAATCTTTGTCATTATTTTGAATATGTGGTCTAGCATTGTCCTGTTGTATCAAAATATCCTTGCTTGCTCCTTGTGGCCACTTTGACTTGATTGCTGGGATGATCTATGATGATAAATAACTGAGATCATTAATTGTAAATAAAGCAAGATGATGATTTAATTGCTAATATGAGATCATACCTTAGTAATTATGCATTCCTTTATGACTTCTTTTGTGATTGAATCAATTGCTTTAGTCTCTAGAGTGCCTGCTGCTTGGTTTTTACTGCTTCTCTTTGCCGGCACTTGTTTTGTGAATGGAAAAATGCCATTTTTTCCATCGAATAGAACTTCTCCATCTTCTGTGAAAACAGGCCTGCTTAAGGCACACATGAACATCACTTTTGCAATGAATTTCTTGTTCTTACAAGTTCTATTTGACTCTTGTTCTCCGGGTGATAGGTAAAATCTATGTGCACCTCTTGTTAAATAAAACCACTTCTCATCAATGTGCACGATATCATGTATACTCCTAAACTTGAATTTATTTTCAATCATATATAACTCAATGGATTGAAGGTAAAATTTCAGCCTTATCAGCTTGTTCGCTGCACTTAAATCTGGTTTAATCGCAGATGTGTGTGTCCGAGTCTTCCCAGCTTGCACCCACCTACCCACGGTAGACTTACTTATTCCTAGCCTGCTTGCTAATTTTCTTATTGTTCCTCTCTTTGAATATTCTAGACTAGTTAGTTTTTCTAAATCAAGTTCCACTTTTTTGGCCTATTTATGACATACCTGCATCTACCAATATTCATTGGTTCACCCCTACTCATTTGTTTCTTTGGCAGCTTTCCATAGTCGTTGCACACTGCGGATGTTTACTTCGAATCACCTTGCAGCTTCCAAAATCTTGCCTCGAGTTGGTTTGCCATCAACACAAGATTGAAAGATGAACTGCACAATGTTATTTCTTTGCTATTGGGTTAAATCTGATTTGATTCCCATCTTCTTCTTCTTCTTCTTCTTTTTTATTGGAGTTTTGAATTTGTGTAATGATTTTGGAGTAGTGTAAATTAAGTGGATTAGTGTAATTGATGTTCAAGTACTCAAGTGTAATTGGCGGCAGTTTTTATTTTGCTAAAATATTTTGGTGGGAAACATGTGTAATTTGTGAAAGATTTTGGAGTAGTGTTGATTAAGTGGATTTTTGTAATGAATTTTTTATTGCAGCTATACTTATAATTTTCATTCTCAGAATCGGTTATAGGCATTTGTAACAATCGAAATTCATTTAATTTGTGTAATTTGTAGTATAATCTGAATAAATCAATAAAATTAGTTAATAAAAAATATTTCAAAAAACTATTTGCTTAAAATTATAAAAAAATCAAGAAAATAAAATTTGTGGGCCCTACAAAAGTTAATTATCTATTTCTACTTTATTACCCATCACAATTAACTACTAAACACAACCTCCTTAATTCCCGTGCCAAAAAGAAAGGCGACAATTGGCACGAGACGGAGGGAGTATAAATGAAGCATCATGCTCGATTTTTCAGAATAATATTTCAATTGCATCACAAATTATTATAAAATTTTAAATTCTTTAAATATCCACAATTATTCATTTGACCATTGACGATTCAATTAACTTGGGAAAGTGTCATTGTGCTTCACTTATATTGTAGCATTGACTTATTAAAATCATAAAATAATACTCCCTCCGTCCCAATTTATTAGTCTCACTTTCCTTTTCGGTCTGTCTCATTTATTAGTCTCATTATCTAAAATGACAAACTTTTTCACACTCATCAATAAAATATTAATTTCACTACACTCACAAACATTGGTTACTGTGTCATTTCACTTTGGGACTATTAATTTGATACGGAGGGAGTTTTTGATACACTTATTATATTTTATAATAATTAAATTTAATAATTTTGTTTAACGCACAGGTGAAATACTAGTCTATATATATACTAAAGGAGAGAAGTAGTTAAAAAAAAAGACGGGAAAAGTTTTTTCAATTGTTTATTTTTTAAATATATTGTTATTTAATTAATTATATATTAGTGAATATTAATTTATAAATGTATTAAAGCAAAGTAGTAAAAAACACGGTTCATGCCAAAAAAAAAAATTGTATTATTTAATTATTAATTTTATTATGACATAAATAATAATAATAATAAAATTACTTTTTTATCACTTATTCTTTAAAATATAATCGCAAATTTATTATATTTACAATTTTTTAAACAATACAACCATAGTATCTTTTATGTACTAATATTTAAATCAAATTCATAGACTCCGCATTTGACATACTTTTATTTATTTATATATTTGTATATATATGATTTTATGTATAATATAAATTATTAAATTTATATCGATAAATAATAATTATATATATTTAAAAATAATTGTAAAAAATGTTAATATGTTATATAGTAATATTATTAAATAAGATATTACATATTTGATACGCGCATAGCACATGTATAAATCTAGATCTATATCGATATAATATATTAAAGGAGAATAGTGGCTTATTAATTATTCTGTCAAAAATATAAATTGAGTTGTATTTTTATTATTTATTCTATTAAAACATAGAAATATGATAAAATATAAATATAACAGAATTATATTTCTTACTTTTTCATTAAAATATTACATCTCACAAATTAGTTATATTTACTATTGTTGGGGATAAAAAACATGGAAGCCCAAATACGAAGACCCAATGTTTCAGCCCAAAAATATCGTGGATCGGATATGATAGTGACAGAGTCCGAAGTAGTTCGACAAATGGAGCTCGAAGTAGTTCGATAAATGGAGCTCAAAGTAGTTCGACAGGAGCTCGTAAGGGGAAGGTCATTCGAAGAATTGATCTGTAATAAATGCGGTCTTTATAACGATGAGAATAACTATGGAAAGCGAACCTTTTGGTAACTGATGCCCAACAGATGAAATCACCATTAAAGGCGAGCGTCAATTATGGTATTGAAGGAAGGAGCCGTAATGGGTGCTCTCTATATATATATTGGGAAGGACGCATTTACGGGGTAATCCATATACAAAACTAGAACACGCAAGTATCAAGCTCTGTCCGAAAATATCACTCAAACAGCTCGACGCAGACCGATTCAACCAGGATTTATCTCTTTTCGTTTATTGTGTTACATTGCTATTGTTGCTAGTTTCAATTCTTTTAATTTCGCATCTTTTCTGTCATTTCAATACAATATATTCAAATTGTTCTTGGGCCTATAATAAAACACAAATATACCCACAATAATTTGGCGCCCACCGTGGGGCCCTAGAACAAGGTCGAACTAACATTTGTTGCAGGAAATGCCGGAAAGCGGAAACAACACCAACCCTATCGAGCTGGTTGATGGCGAAACCACGCCTCCAACTGGGGGCACTGCATTACTCGGAGCAGGGCAAGGATTAACTCAGGGTCGAGGCACGCACCCGGGTGCGGGCCGTGGAATCGAGGTACCAGCAGGTCGAGGGCGGTCAGCTTCAGCCGGGCGTGGAACAAACCAGCCTCGTGAATCTTTCGAGGACATGAGGCGCGCCTTCAACGTGACACTGCTCAGTGAGCTGTCATTTCCTCCGCTGCCGCCCGCGCTGATGTAGGATCCGTACGTGGCGCAACTGGTAAGTCAAGTCCAGGCGGCCAGGGGCATAATGGAGAAGCTGGGGGCCCAGGTAGATGCTGTGACCCAGAAGTGTCAGGTGCTTGTGCGGGATAACCGGCGGTTACACCAGCTCACAGCGCAGCCGATAGTGGAGGAGCCTGGGAGCACAAGTAGAGCCCGAGTGGTGACGGCCTGTGATCTCCAGGATGAGTTCAATCGAACTAATGAAGATGAAACTAATCATCGGACGCCCAGAACCCTCCCTGAGGGACCAAACCTGAATCCAAGGCAGCCGATCCTGGACCATGCTGGGGAAGCGGTACTGGCACAGATGGAGCGATGATTCGAGCAACGCCTTAACTACTTCGAGTTGCTGATTGCAAGGGTATCGGGACTCCCTCCTCCGGAGAGGACCATTCCGCGTTAACTACGCGGAATCACCTTTTGCGCCATAAATCGCAGAGGCTGAACTCCCGGATAGGTTCAATCCCCCGAGCTTTGCGCTCTATGACGGCACCACAGATCCGGAGAATCATGTGGCGGTTTACAAGCAGAAGATGTTTGCACTGGCGATTCCTAACGCGCGGCGAGATGCATGCATGTGTAAAAGCTTCGGGTCGAGCCTACCGGACCAGCATTACAGTGGTTCATTAGTTTACCGAGAGGGTCGATCTCAACATTCACTGAGTTGCACCAACTGTTCCTCCGACAGTACTCGAGTAGCAGGAAGTTGGACAAGCATCCGAATAATTTGTATGCCGTAATTCAGAATCCAGGGGAGCCGCTTAGGTGGAGGCGTCGTCGGGGTCGTAGGTGATGATATGAGTGTGTGGCTGAGGGAGAAAGTCATAAAGACTACTCTCATCTATGATTTTGTGGGAGAGTTATTAGAAAGACAAAAAACAATTGCAAAAAAAAATTTAAAAACCACTAAATATAAGAGTCCGCGACCCAAGCCACCGAACAACCCTTTGGTCTTTTTTGGGTTATTCAATCAAATATTGTCATTTGATAGTATGTGATTAGATGTTCTAACTTTATAAATTAATTTTATATATATATAATATTATACTCTCTCTGTTCCGTACCAATTGATACATTTTTTTCGGCATGAATTTTAAGGATGTGAGTGTAAGTGGACTTAATATTTTATTGTTGAGTTTGAAAAAGTTTTCATTTTTACAAATGTAGTAATTCGGGTGGGACGCCTAATTTGGTAAGTATAGCAATTCGGGCGGGACAGAGAGAGTACATAATTATTCGTAAGAAATATAAAAATTATATAAAATTTTGTGTTTATTTTATTCTCTATAAATAGACCCTAATATTAATATATTTTTACATAAAAATTATTACAATATAAAGTTCAGTAATTTAAAATATGAATATTAAGTTTATGATAAATATTATTCCCTCTGTCCTAGTGAAGTTGTCCCATTTCTTTTCGGCACGAAAATTAAGGGTTGTGAGCGTAGTAAAATTAATATTTTATTGGTGAGTGTGAAAAAATTTGCCATTTTTTTAAAATTGAACAATTCACAGAGGGAATATGATATAAGATCATTAGTATATTAATAATTTTTTTATGGTTGATGATAAAAGATTTAAAATAAATAAGAAATTAAGTTTTTTTTATAGATTAAAAGAAGTTAATTACTAGACAAATTTATTATATATAATACTTTTATTTATATTAATTTCAAATATAGATGCAAATAAAATAATTTAATTGATAAAAAAAATAAAAAAAAAATTTTTACCATAGAACTATAAAATATTTGTAGTAACTCTCTTAAACAGAGTAAAAACGTGATTTTAAAAGTTTAAGGACTAAATTGACTCAATTTTTAAAAGTGGAAGTGTTACATTAAACTAAATAGTTAAGGAAAGACTAATGTGTTCATGTGAGAATAATTGGAGAGTCTAAAAGACCCTTATCCCTATATTTATTAAAAGTTGGGTTGAGTAGGAATTATTAGGTATTTGGTGTTGTAGACGTTGCCTAGATTGAGTTTATTTATCTATTTTTTATACATTCTTTTATTAAAATTAATAATTAGTTTTCATATTAAAAAAACACATGTGAAAATATAAAAGAAATTCACGTTGAAATTAAAAATAAAAATAAAAATACATATGATGGTCATGTCAATAAAAATGTACGACTTAATTAGCATGATTAATGACAAGTACATAATTTCATTACATAATAAAAATGAAATGTGGGATAAATATCCCCAAATTTCAGATATATATAAAGATGAACACCATCATTACGGATTTGGTAATCATCGTTCAATCTCAAGAGGATATTATTCATCGGTTGTGGCCGATTCCATAGAAAATTAAGTGATGCAAAGTTGAACGTAAGCTTCTCCGTAGTGCTCCTCTTGTTCCGTTTTGATATCATGCGCAGATGCCACAACTGAAGAGTTGCAGTCAAACACCTCTATCCTTTCAAGAGTTGGGATCTCTCCAATTTCCGGTGGAATCTCCTTCAGATTGTAGCAGTGCCGAATGATTAGTTGCTGGAGAAGCCGGAAGCATGTCCTATAAGGGAAGTATACATCATCCTCAGTTGTCCAGTGCGACAGATCAATATCTTCAAGTAACAGATATTCGAGGCTCTCGAACTCTTGAGCTTTAGTTTCCCATTCTGGCCCTCGAAAGGCAGAGCATCGTAGCTTGAGCACTCGAAGGTTTGGCAACGAACCAATCACGCTCATGTGCTTCCATGAATATCCTAACCCATTCAAACTCACTTTTTGAAGAGTCTTGGGGAACCCTGAAACTGGATTAGGTGGGGCAACAACTTGAGACCCGAGTCGAGGATTCACAACCACACATTTGAGTGACTCTAGCTCTTGGAGAATGGAAATATGCTCGAAGCAGTTGAGGATTTCAGCAGAACGGGGCTGTAGCTCGATCTTGATTCCTAGTTTCTGAAAACCTTTTCGGTGCAACTTTGGCCTTTCACATGGAGTGTGAGGAGGTTTGGTAGCTGTGCGTCGTTACTTGGATCTGGCAGGTTGTTTCCCATGATGTGAAGATGCCTCAGTTCCTGCAAATCCCATATCTCCTTGGGCAAATAATCGGAATCTCCACGGTTGATGCTGTGGTGTTGACGGACAATCAAACTCTGCAGGTTTTGGAGCTTGGAAATGAAACAAGGGAGGTTGCCATTATGAGTCAGGGCAAGGTACTTGAGCCGTAACAGTTTCAGAACCTCAACCGGAAACTCATAGAAACGGATTGTAAAAGCATCCAACACCTCGAGAGTCGGCATATCAAACCATATCGGAACTGGATATTGATGATCTTTGCCGGTGCAGAGGAGAGAACTTCCTGTGAATGCGGCTGCCATTGACTCGTACACTTGTTTGATGCCAAACAAGACGTTGTTTTGAACCGACAACCGCCGTTGGCTTCTAATACAATCGTCGAAATCATCGTTGATACAATCCAAGACATGCAAGAAGTTGCTCTTCCTTGCTTTAGTAACGCACAGGTGCCAATAGGTGGAATGGAGCTTGGATGATTTTATTATGTTCTTGGATCTGTGTTTTGTGACAATAACAAGACTCTGAGAGATGAGATCCTTGAGATATAACACAGCGAGATTTTGGGGCTGATTTGCTGGTTCGATGAAATCCTCAACAACCCACAGGCTAATGAGCTTGAGGGTGGGAATCTCATAATTCAGAGGGAAAGCTGCCATGTAGAGAAAGCAATCTTTTAAATACTGAGGTAAATGCTCGTAGCTTGATAGCAGTTCCTCTGAAATACATTCGTATGCATCTGTAAAAACCCCATGTTGTTTGTTTGCTACTTTGGATCGGGATCCGTCTGGGCTTGAGAAAGGAGACGGGCGACCTCGAGGATCAAAAGAGGAAGTCCTTCGCATTGCTCCGCAATCTTCCTTCCAGCTTCCTCCATTTCATCAGAAGGACAGTTCATCTCCTCATAACCAAACACGTTCCGGCAAAGAAGATTCCAACTTTCTTCTTGATTCAGAAAGCGAATCTCGAGAACACTAGGATTGTCAGGTGCTTCTTTGAGCCTTGTTGTCATCAAGATCCGGCTCCCAACGTTCATCTCTGGAAAAAACCTTCTCAAACTATGCCAGGCCTTACAGCTCCATATGTCATCGAATACGATGAAGTATCTCGAACCACTCAAACGCTTGTAGATTTGAATTCCCAAATCTTTATCATAATCAATATATTGATTATTCCCTAGCTGGCCTCCTATCTGAGCAGCAATATCCATGAAGACGTCTTTTTCATTAGGTTTCGGGCCCAAGTTCACCCACGAATTTTTCCTTTATTATCGGAAGATGAAAGATTTTTTCAGCAAGATGGGTCTTACCGATGCCTGCCATTCCAAACAGTGACACAATTCTGTGCTCCGGATAATCAGATAGAAGATTTTCTCTGATTGCTTCAAATTGATCCAATAACCCGATCGTCGTTGACTCCTCTCTCAAACTCTTTATTGTCTCCAAAACCGAGCCCACTTCTGGAAGAGAGTGATGCAACGCATCCTTTAGATTGCCTACAGCCTCCGTTAATTGGTCATCCAACGCATTAATCACACTCCTATCGGTGCAGCTGCCATCAAATCTTCCGAGGGTACCTCTTAACAGCTTCATGCAGGAATGATCTGCGGATCTGGGAGGTGGTCGATTCTTTTCATCAGAGAAATGACAGCATCAAGGCTAGCCATACCCATCTCTCTCTCTAGATAAAACAATTCTTTAGCAAAAGCTTTTACTTTGTCGATAAAATTATGGGTACATACAATACAATACAACCCACTTTGAAGTTTACAAAGCAGACATGTAATTTGATGACAGGCGGAAAGTAATAAAATATAGGTAAGCTGTTTGTGAGGATTGGGCCTACAAGCCCGAATCCAATAAAATTTAAGTTTAATTATAAGTAAAAACTTTTAAATAATTTCTCTTACTATTTAAATGATCATTATTATACACTTATTTAAGAAATAATATTTTTACTAAATTACACTTAATTTTCAATTTCTTCACTTCTTTAAGCAAAACAAAATCACAAATATATTGTAAACATTTTTCTTATTTTTTTTTTAATTCAATCAATTAACACTAACTGAAAACCATTTTTCTTAATTTAGTTTTTTAATTTCACTAATTAACATTTAGTCATAAATTATCAATTATAAGTAACAAATAAGCAAAATAAAATAACAAATATATTGCAAAATATTTAATTTTTTAATTTCAATTTTTTATTTAAGAATTGTTATAAATGGTTGTTTTTATTTTGTTGATTACATTATCATTGGTGCTTAAACAAATTAATTAATGTCCTTTAAAATAAGTCGTAAAATTACTCTAAAAATTAGAAAAAATATATTCAATTTCTTCATTTACATTGCAAAGGCCATTCTTTTAATTTTAATATATTATTTAAAATTACTTGAATGAAATTGGATTGAGTTTCAAAATCAAATTTGGTAAATTATTTTTAGCACTAATTTGAAAAATAGCAATTGAATAATTTTAATAATGATTGGTTGTTGGTCCCGAAATTAGAAAAATAATATATGCAGCTGCACTTGGTCTGAAAACTAATTTTGATTCAGTTTTCAGTTTTTAAAAAAAACCAGTTTAGCTCGAGGTAAGTTTTAAGTTCAAGTTTCAGAATACACACTTCAATACTTAGCCAAGTATTGAAGGTTACAAATAAGCAAATAAACTAAGTGCAGAAACTTAAAGAGTTGTAAACGAGACAAGATTTTATAGTGGCTCTGAATCAAAGTCCTACGTCCACTCTTCTGAACTTAATCGGGAATCAACTAAGTTTCAGAATTACAAGTCTTCTCACGATCTATGGTCAACCCGTTGGAAAATTCTGTCCTTGACATCACTCACCAAGAAATTCCTTATAAGCATGATTCTTCTTTCAGGTTGAAGTGAGGACGCGCCACGCAGCCTTCAAATTGGATTGATGAATGTTTACTTGTTCTTCCCAAAACTCAAGTTGGTCGGTTATGCCCGTCGAAATCAGATTCCTAGAATAGGAAAGTGACAACTTTGAATATTACTTGGAAAGTAATATTCACCAATGAGTAGCTTCAGCTTAGAGCTTCAAACCTCGTGCACTTAGACAAATGCACAGAGTGAATAACTTAAGTTAGAAACTTAAGTCTCGTGATCATAGAATATGGAAATTCAGGCATAATATCGGCTCAGCTTTGCGTAGGATTTTCGATGATGATTATGTTGAAGTGTCGAGCTATTTATCGCAGTTGTGGACGATATTTTGAATTCATGTCCGTTAGACTTAGACTTCCAGCCGTTAGAGACAAAGATTGGGCCGTCCAATCATAGACGTTCTTCCTGCTTTGCTTTGCTTTTCACCTTTTACAGTGTGTTTTCCACCTATTTTTGTCAGACCAAGTTTCAGTCCGAGGAATCTAGGTTTGAGTTTCCTCGTACTAACTTTTTGATTAACACTTTGAGACATCTCAAGTCTGACTTCGAAAACCTTGTGTTTCACGTGCTCTTGGAATATTGAAACTGAAAACTAACATTCCTAAAGTCAGTTTAAGTTTCCATCTTTCTTCAAGAAAAACTCAGTTTCAAGAGAGTCAGTTTCTGGCCTTACTAAGTTTTGAGCACAGAAGCCTTATCTTCAGTACATCAAGTTTCTTTGGATCTTCTCTTAAGGTTCAGAAACTTAGTTCTTGACAACTCGAGCTTTTTCTTCTTGAATTCCATCATCAGAAACTGAGTTTCTGATCACTCGCTCGATCCTCAACATGTAAGTTTCTAGACTATTACAACTCAATTAATCATATACAAGGATTACATTAGCATACACTAGAAACTTAATACTGAAGTAAATTTTGATATTGTCAAAACTACTTAACTAAGTCAGAAAAGAAAAGGAATCATGGTGAACTGAGTTTACATCGACACTACTTAGAACACGAGTCATTTATCTGACCTACTCTATTTGATCTTCTCCATGAATTAGAGAGATATTTCTTAATTAATCCAAATAGAGCAAAATGAGTAAGTTTGCTGATCACACTGGAAAATGTGAGTTCGGCTAGGTTAAAAACAATTAGAAAGAAGAGAGAAAGAGAGAGAAAAATGAGTGATTATTTTCAATTCATTTTTAAGTTTTTCATTAGATGAATAAAATTACAAGTACAATCAAAAACCATAAACTGAAAATCAGAAACTAAGTACAAAAACCTGAATACCCAGAGGTTCATGGAGGAGGTTGCTCGAATGAGGATGGATCTAATTCGGAAAGTTTCTCCACCAACTAAACAAGAGTTTTAAATTGAGCTTCCCTCCTCTTCTCCTCAGCTTCCTCCCTCTTGAGCCTCTCTTGCACCTCAGCCTCCCTTCTCAGTTTCTCTTCTTCCTACTCGCGCTTTCTATCCTCCTTTTCTTTTCTGCACTCCTCTTCCCCCTTTGTGACCACATCAAAGAGGGTTGAGACTGTAGTTTTGATGGAGGAGAGGGATTCAAAAGTTTCATCCTCTTTTTTGTCTTTTTTATCAAATCTCGCCTTGATTTCTTCGAGCTGACCTTGAAAATATGCTCGCATTTCGGTGACCTTAGCATTCAGTGAGGGACTAGAGGTAGATTGAATTTGAGTTTCAGCACTGGGATTCCTGTCCATCTCAGTGATTATGACAGTGGGTGCAAAAGGCACCATTTTCAGGACATCCTCCTCTCCTCTTTCTTCTCTATCTCCTCTTTTTCCTTTCTCCTCAGCTCGTCTTCCTTCCTTTTCGGTTCCTTCTCAGCTTCTCTTGCCTCTATCAACCTCCTTATCTTTTTTGCCCTTATTAGATTTGTAGTCTTGGCCAGATTGTCAAAACCAGAGCTTATGATATTGTGTATAAGCTCGGTTGCTCTCTCTACAATATATTGCACAGTGAGTTCAGCACACAAGAGAGAGCCTGCTCTAATTCCTTATTTTCTTGCTCAACTTGAGAGAGCTCTTCCTCAACCTTATTTAACTCAGCTTCCACACTCCGTTGCTGGTCTGAAAGCTTCCTTACTTTCTTTGTCCTCGCAGCTATGTATTTTTTATATGCTACCAGAGTTGGAGCTGGTGCTGACATTTCTTTAGACTCAGTTTGAGTAGGAGATACTTGAGATATTGAAGGTGCAGAGATGAGGGCATCAGGTACAAAGACATAGTCAACTGGGGGAGTCGGTGCACATCCAGGTAGGCATTCTTTTCATCAAATGTTTGATTTATATAAGCACGAATGGTTAGAAGCCTCATCCTTATTACCCCTCATTCATTTGCGTGGATTTTGCTTGGGCACTCCACTCCTTCGCCCATACCTCCTCCGTGATTTTTAGAATAAATCTTTTAATCTAAAACTTCAATAGATTCATCATGATTTTTACTTTGGCCACTCAGTTTCGATTTTTTCTTTTGAATGTAAACAACAAAAATAAGCATAACGAATCAATAATTAATTATTTAGTTTTCGCGAATGAATTTTTACTTAAGTCTACAAAATAAATAAATTAATATCACAAAAATATGATAAAAGTACTGCAGCAAAATGAATGAACATACAAATTCAAATTGTAAATAATCAAATGTTGATAAGAATTATTTTAGAAGCATATGAGGATGCACATATTTATATATAGATGAAGAATAATGCTATTATAATTAGTATCCATAAAGACAGTGGCAGTGTGGGTGGGTAACGACTTGAATGAGTCGAGACGTAAAATCGACGAGTTAGAGACTAAAACTTGTATTTAAGGATGAAGCTATATTTATTTTTTCAGAATTCAAAAATCTTTGTGGCTATTGGATAATCACTGCATTTTAATTTAAACAAATGTTAAACAGTTGAAGGTTATAAGAGTAAAATAGTATTAAAAATAATTTTTATATTTAATTATTTGGGATTGTGAAGAGAAATTTGAAGGAATGTGAATAGAATTACCCTTTCATATATTTGTATTGTCCATTAAATTGACTATTTATGCCCTTATTCATTTTTTATGACTTTTGGTTCGAAAAGTGAGACGTTTCATATTCATTTTATAAAATTAATTATTATTATTATTATTGCCACTCAAAATTGTATATCTCAAAATATATTTCCTATTTTTCAACTATTTAATTGTTTCTAAAATCTTCATTGAATTTACGAAATGTTTCATTTTTTTTGAAATAGAAAATCTGATCCAAATATTTTTTACATGAGATTATATTTGATAATTATGCATTGGATTTAGTTGAGGTAAAAACATTTAATTTTATTCGTGTTATATATATTTAGTTAATTACATATATAAAATTCACAGTTCTTTATTCATATTTTAGTTTAAAAGTAAGCATTTTTTATCCGATTTTATAATATTACTAGAATTACACCCGTGCGTTGCACGGTCAATATTTATTTTTAAAATTTCAAATTACTTATATTCATAAATTCATATTTTATTTTAATTTATTCAACTACTTAAATTTAATTTTATCTTTTTAGTTTATAGTTTTTTAACAATAATATAATATTCTATTCTAACATATTAAGACAAATAATATGATTTTATTGAATAAGTAAAATATTATTTGTTTTAAATAATTTTAAATAGGAGTATATAGTTGAATGATAGTATATTAGTTCTAATAATGAAAATACTTATCAATAATGAGTGTAAAAAAAATACGAAACCACATAATTGGGATAAAGTGAAAAATATACTTATTATTAGGATTTTTATCTTTTAATAATCTCGATTGCTAAGATTTTCTAAAAAGTAAATTTTTTAAATGAATCTATAATTTTTATATTATATATATTTGAAGGTTCATTATTATATTAATCCACATATATAATCATAAATTTAGAAATTATCATAATTTTAAGAAGAGATATCATTTATAATATTATTAATAAAAAAATTAAAATTAACAAATGATTATATTTAATGAATATATCATAATAGATAAATTGTAGACAATTAAGAATTGTACGAATTAAGGTCAAAATATATTTTTTGAAAAAGTAGAAACTTGGGTAGTTCTTAAGTTCCTATACATCTCAAATCATGTTGCAAATACAATTTTTTATTATAATAATCTTTATGTTTGATATTAGAAAGTCATGAGTTATTATATTATAGAGAATTTTATGCATGTTGAGCTCATATCTTTGCTAATAATATATGGTGAAATTGGATAATTCTTTTTTACCGAATAAAACTAATGAATAATAATATATAATATAATTAGATTGAGTGAGTTATCAATCAGGAGTGTCGCAGTTAGCGTTTTAATTATAATCAATTGATTATATATTTAAATAATATTCGGAACATTCCTCTTCATTTATCTAACTTTGCTTCATCAATATATTAATATCTATATATTTGTAGATTTAGATAAATATAATTAAAATTTTACTTTCTTTCCCTCGTGAAATTCATTTATAAAATGTGAAAATGCATTTCTCACTAAATAATAGACTAAATATTTTCATGTGAAATATATTAGTTTATATTCTTATATATTTACATATATCTTTGCATAATTAAATTTCATTATTTAAATAAATTTTTTTATAATGTATGTGTTTGAGGATTAGAAAAATATAAAATCACTCAAAACGCGAAACGAAAGTAGTTAATATATTACTATTGTTCAATAGGTCATGATTTCGAGTTACAGTAGGTCATTTGAATGAACTTTAATTCATACATTATATATATATATATATATATATATATATATATATATATATATATATGGATGAGATCAAATGATAATAAATAAATACATTAAAAATAAGAATGAATCTCATCCATTAGATCTAATTAAATCAATGGTTGATATCTAATCAAGCAACAATTAAAACGCAATCAAGCAACAAATGATCAAGCAACAACTAAAACACAACAAAGCAATATTGTATAGGTACTCAAGCGACTTTATCATTTTATCATGGGGGGAATGTTTATCACCGGATCCAATCCTTATATATATATATATAAAGTTTAATACCCGTGAATTTTATTCTCAATTTATCCATTACAATTTAGGCTGTTAAAAATTAAAGTTACTATCTAACTCAAAACTCTTTGCACCAAAAATCAAGTCTAGTATATTCATAAATATAAGTGTGAGACTATATACTCTATAATTCAACCTTCCGAAAAAATGATCCAACATAATAGAATTATGATCAAGTTTTCACCTAATTTATATTATCGTTTGAAATTCTAACCTAAAATAAAAATAACTCTTAAAGAAAGATATTTGTAATTTTGAAAAAAAAATTTGGCACAAATAATATCCTCTAACTTATTATCTATTGTATACCTATAATTTATTTAGATCAATAAGATATTATCTTAATAATAGATTAAAAAAAATAGGTTATAGGTTGTAGTATTTTATGAATGAGATAAATTTGATAATAAGTTAAATATTGTTATATCTCTATATTTATTACTTATTAATCTTGTCACATAATTAAGTGGTTTAAGGATATATATATATATATATATGGATAAAATATAGATGGATTAGATAAAATTTAAAAAGAAAAAAAAGAAAAAAATTAATAAAATAATAATGTGATGTGATGTTTTTAGGCGGGAAAATGGCATTTTCGTAATTTCTTGAAACATCTTGCTTTTATATATATATAATAGATGTCAAGTTATGCATGCATTCATATAATCATATAAGGACATATGTAATTCATATTCAAACTAATATTGATCTATATTTGATTTTCTACTGTATTATCATACAAGTATCACAAACTTCATGAACGATTTTTCTTTTCAATATTTTATAATAATTTTAACTCACATACCCTAAATATATATATATATATATATATATATATATAGAGGAGGGATCATATAAAAAAAAATTCCCCTGTAAGAAAAAAGAATAAATCATGTCCATCAGATCTAAAAAAATCAATGGTTGATATTTAATCAAGCAACAATTAAAACGCAATCAAGCAACAAAACAATCATGCAACAACTAAAGCATAATCAAGCAACATTGTAATCAAGCAATAACTTGAATGCAATCAAGCAATGCCGTGAATGCAATCAAGCATCTTTCTCACTTTCTCACGTTAAGATCTTTCTCATTGTATCCGACCAAGAACATTTCAATTGTATGTTGTTTTATTTTTTTCTAATGCATATTATATTGTTTCAATCTCAATTTTATGACTTTGTGTTTATAATACTCCCTCTGTCCCACCTCAATTGTCCCACTTTCCTTTTTCGTCCGTCCCACCTCAATTGTCCCATTACTTAAAAAGGCAACCTTTTCACACTCAATAATAAAATATTAATTCCACTCAACTTACTTTACACTCACACTCCTTGGTTATTGTGCCCAAAGTCACCGGGACAATTCAGCCGGGACGGAGGGAGTATTTATTACATTATTTAAATCTCAATTTGATGACTTCTAATTAATTATTAAAAGTGTTGTGTAACATTATATATTACAACTCAACATTATTTATTACTATGTTATAGGATTATGCATTACCTCCTGTATTCAATTGATACTATTATGTGATAATTTAGTTGAAATTAATATTATAAGCTACAACTTCATAAAATATGATATTATATCTCAGTAGTTTATTGTATGTTGTGAATATTACATGTCATATCTTAATATAGAAATTATTATTTATTTGTTATCATAATAAGATATCATATCTCAATATCACTGATTATTATATGATTATAAATGATAATAATATCCATTTACCACAACATAATATTATGAATCATAATTTCGTTTTGTGTTAAAGTTCAATATATAACATGATAATATTATGAGTCTTCATTCTATATTAGATAGATAGTGTTTAGGGGTGTACATGGTTTGGTCCAAATCGGCCAAACTGAAATGATTTGATTGGTTTGGATGATTTGACAAGTGCGAAAATCGGCCAGCCAAACCGTAAGTTTCAAACTGTATTAATTGGTTTGGTCCACGATTTGAGTAGAGAAACCAGCAATTTGGAATGGACCGGACGATTTATATTAATAATAAATATTTAGATAAATTTTATACTAAAAGTGTAAATATTGTAAATTTAATATAGTGGTTCTAGCTAGACTTTAGGTTTTAAGAGGCATGATTTCGAATCTTCTATGCAACATCGTATAATTTTTATATTTCTCTTACATTTTTATTTGTTTTTTGAAATCTAAAAAAAAACCTAAACTATCAAATATTTGAATCTCATTTTTATTCTTTTTCTATATTTTTATTTATTTTCTATAATCTAAAATAAACCTTAAACTATCCAATATTTCAATCTCACAATTTTATTCAAATATCTCTTTTTACCCTTATTGTCTTCTCTATTCTATGGGTAGGCTTCACCGTTATCGCATCTTAATAATTTGACCTTACTATTAT
>JAPKLW010000655.1:55165-65914 GCA_026898455.1 Plectranthus barbatus
GTAGGCTTCACCGTTATCGCATCTTAATAATTTGACCTTACTATTATATTTGAGAATGCAATATGAACTATTACTTCTTGATGTTGTTAATTGTTTGTTTAAGATTGTCTTGTACTTTACCGATGAGAGTCACTTTAGTTTTTTTAATTTCTCAAATAAATTGTAGCTAAAAATAGAAATTTTTTTTACGTTTTCACTTTACTCGTTAAGGTCATGTTCCAAACCGTTAAACCTATCAAATATTTCAATCTCATTTTTATTCTTTTTCTACATTTTTATTTATTTTCTAAAATCTAAATAAACCTTAACTATCCAATATTCAATTCTCACAATTTTATTCAAATGTCTCTTTTTACCCTTATTGTCTTCTCTGTTCTATGGGCAGGCTTCACCGTTATTGCATCTTAATAATTTGACCTTTCTATCATGTTTGAGAATGCAATATGAACTATTACTTCTTGATGTCGTTAATTGTTTGTTTTTATTAAGATTGTTTTGTACTTTGCCGATGAGAGTCACTTTAGTCTTTTCTTTAATTTCTCAAATAAATTGTAGCTAAAAATAGGAGATTTTTTAAGTTTTGACTTTGCTCGTTAAGGTCGTGTTTCAAACTGTTAAACCGACCGAACCAAACCATTTTATTTGGTTTGATTTGGTTTGAAATATTAATTTGGCCGGTTTGGTTTGAGAATTTTTCAAATCGTATTATTTGGTTTGGTTCATACTTCAACTCTCAAACCGACCGAACCGGACCGTATACTCCCCTAATTATTTTATATTATATTTTAGTTATATTGTTTAATTTTGTGTGATACTATAAATATGTGTAAATTTTATTATTTAATTAGTTTTTATTTTGTTTTATAACAAGATATATTGTGATACTATAAATTAAAATTTCATTTTATAGCAATATTGTTGGTCCCGAAATCAAAAATAAATAATATGCAGCAGAAGTAAGTTTATTTTGCACTTGTTCTTCAAAATTGACTGGAACTCAGTTTAGGGTTCCGAAGATTAAGTTTAGGTCCGATAGTTCTTAAGTAAGTTTCACAAAATATACAGTTCAATACTTAGATAAGTATTGAAGCTTTGAAAGTCAGTTTCAAGAAAACTAAGTATGCAGAAACTAAAATAAAGCAAGTAAAGGCTTAAGATATTATAGTGGTTCTGATCTGAAATATCATACGTCCACTCTTCGAAAATTAATCTGGAATCCACTAAGTATAGTTAAAACCCGTCTTGCTATCTATGGATAACACGTCGGCACTCTGTCCTTCGGTCTGCTATCTTCACTCGTATGAAGACTCGTTGTAGACTTAGTCTTCGGGTTTAAGTGAGGACGCACCCCGCAACTTTTTTTCTGGTGGTTGGAAGTTTGAACGTTCTTCCCAGAACTCAGTAAGGATGGCTAAAGCCTGTGATAGTTAGAATCCTAGAGTAGGAACTGAGTGTTCTGAATATATCATTGAAGGATAAATTCACCTAGAAATAGCTTAAGCTTTAATGCTTAGCCTCGTGCTTTGAATCACTTAGCACGGATGTTTAACTTGAGTTAGAAACTCAAGTCTCGTGAGTAAAGTCACGAAGTAAAAAGAAAGCTTGAGTAGAAAGAATGGCAGAGTGTCGGATTAGTTTTCATAGAAATTCAGATGCCTTCTTCATTCGAAATATTGGGGTATGTTTAGGAGATTCCTCGGATGATTTGAAATCTGCCCGTTAGACACATTAATCCAGTCGTTAGAGATATGGAGAATATTGTCCAATCATAGCCCATACATTAGGTCTGCTCTGCTACCTGCTTTCTGCTGTGGCATTGTACTTCTCATCAACTTTCGCTACAAAAAATAAAGTAATATGCGACGAAAATATCCATCGCAAAACAAGCAGAATTCATCGCAAATTAAAATTTGCAATGGCTTTTGCGATGAAAACTGGCCGTCGCAAAATATATGATCGCTAAAACATTTGCGACGGAAAGGTGTTGGTCGCAAAAAAAATTGCGATAAAAAAACGACGGATACACGGTCGCAAATTATCGAATGCCATCTGCGATCGAAATCTCGATCGCTAATCCGTCGCAAATAATAAATTTTTTATAATCGTTTGCCCCCCTATTTTTTTTCAAGAACACATGAACGACAAAATAATAACAAATGCATTCATTTCATCTAATATCAAAATCCAACAGTATTTAAAATCCAAACACAAAACAATAATCCAATTAAATCAACTTTCAAATTCATAACAATCCATTATCATCATCTAAAATCAACATTCAAATTCATAACAATCCAACATCATAATCTAAAATCCAATAGAAGTACAAAAGCATCCTTAATATCTTCAGATCTTGAGAGGTCACGATCACTGTAATGGAACCAATAAAGTTAAAAATTAGTAAATCATACAATCAAATAGGTTTTAAATTATAAATTGAATAAACTAACCTCTATTCTAGAGCGGTGAATGCGGCAGTGAATCATCTCGTGGATCACGCTATGGTGCTAATCCTAGCTTAACAAGTTCTTCATAAACTAAGCCACGCACCAGCTCTCGCATCTCAGCAGTGGTTTGGGATGTTGTACCATGTGGAGTCCGATAAGTGCCTGAGGAGGAGGAAGCAATAGTATTTCCTATGCTACAAAGTCCAAATAGTCTCTTCTTCTTAGATACTCCAGGTAGCTGATTGAAAAAAGCTATTTTGATTTTCGTAAGCTTTTCTTGAAAGAACACACACATTTAATTGACTCAAGATTCTTAAGTGAGTCTCATTCCTTTGAAATATTTTCAAAATCTTTAAGAAGTTTGGAATGTTCATCCTTAAAATTTTTCAAATCCTCACCGATTGACCTTGTTCTTTCGACTTCATTGGTCAAAATTGAAATCTCTGATTTCAGTGAGGCATTTTCTCTAGCTAAAACATCTTTTATTTCATGAGATTTTGCAACTTCTTTAATAATGTTTTCAAGAGAAATGTCCTCTGAGTCGGAGCAATACGATTCAGGGCTCTCATCCATGTATGAATTTGCTAAGGACAAGGGTAGATGAGTAGTTACCACAATTTCTTGATTTGAGGCATTATCTTCTTCATCGGTAACATCTCCATCCATTGCTGCCATGAAGGCTAGAAGTAACTCCTCACCATCTTCATCCTCTGAAGTGTAGTAGCTATCATCATGATCTGGGATATCTGGCACTTCAGTTCTGGACAACATTGCCTTGGCCACAACTCTAGATGCTCTTCTCTCGAACACTTTCCTCAACCGGTCTCTCACCTCAGCAAAGATTAGAGGCATTCGTACTTCAGATGATCTGGAGAATTGCACTCATAACATGTGCGCGGTTCTCTCTGAGTGAGTCTTGGTTCACTTGGTTGACCTCCAGTTTCTTTGGCCTTGGCCTTCTCAAGAAGTATGGCCAGATTCTTGATCTGTTCCTCCAGTTTGGCAACTGACTGGTCAGTTTCTTTCTTCTGACTTGAGGAAGTGGAGGTATCTATTCACACATCGATGAGCGATGTGTGAATAGATAAGATTGACATGAAGGATAATATAGCAGATCCATTAACAAAGTGCATACCAAAAAAGCTTACAAAGTGCATATTCGTAGTCTAGGATTAAGGTTGAAGTTGGCCACCAGGTGACCAGAATATAATAGGTTGTATGTAGAGGTTGCAACACATCAGATGATACTACTTTGATGTGCTTGTACATCGTGATGTGTTGATATGATCAACAATGAGATGTGCAATTCGAGTTTACATATGAATGCTCTGAGATCTCGATTACATGAAATGATCTTAAAGCTAAATTGAATGCTAAGGAGCATACACAAGTTGGCCTCACTTTGACTTGCTTTGGTGGAGAATCTTACACATAAACATATATCTTCATCATGGTTTATGGCAAATTGTGTATGGTCTGGTTAGACTGGATATAAGTAAACATATCCTTTTAAGATGGTGAGATTTCCCTGACGAGCTCACAAAATCTGATATTCTAAGTCCTGCAGGCTAAATCTCTTATTCAAGCATAGGTGAAAAGGGTAGAGTGATATTACACAGAAATAAAGAGATTAATTAACCATAGTTTTTGTCATATGCTAAATTAATTAATTAATGTTTGGAACCTAAAATATGGGGATTAACAATGTCAATGAAAATAATTTCCTAATAATGTGGTAATAAAATGGTATGTCAATATTAAATCTTTTGTGGCATGAATTAATGTTTATTAATTAATTATGTTCTGGGTTGAACATGTGAGTTAATCAATAAGAGACTCACTCTATTATTTGTATTTGATCCCTGACTTGACCCACAAATCTTCTTTGAGCCCATTAGAGTTGGGGTTTCCTAAAACCTTAATTCTATATAAGCCTTCTCCTCTTAGATACTACTTAACAATGTAGTATACAGAAAAACAGATCTTATATATGATTCAGAGAGGAGCATGATTGCTTACTGAAGGGGAAGAACAGTTGAGTTCTTCTACATCAAGTGTAATCCGGTAAGTAAATCCTCACCAGATTTCTTGAGAGCAAGAGAATAGATCAGATGATTAAATCTATAGGAACACCTTAAGATCAATCATTCTGCAAATATATTTATTCCACATTAGGTATATCTCATCTCATCTACGAGCATAAAATGAATAGGAGCAGATAAGGAATATGTGTAATTGATTTAGTCAAACTATTTACTTTGTAATCCATAGATCTGTTCAAAGGGTTAAATTTTTATTAGGCAACTCACGTCGTCGTAGACTCAGTTGTTGTACTCCTATATTTGCATCTTGGGTGACAACAATTTGTGTATAACTGTTTCAAACAAAATTTAGGTAACCATATCCAGATAAGGATGGTGGCATTCCCTAACAACTAAAAAAGAATCATTATGGTTTAAAAGTCTTGCAGGCAAAATATTCAGGCGTAAGTGATAATGATTTGAGTGGTACTCATGAAAACGTATTAATATGTTAATTAATTAAGAAGCTAGTCAGACGTTCAAAATTAATTAACGAATATCGTTGAACCTTAAATATGGGAATTAAATGAGTTGATGCAACTTGTTCCTTATAATGTGGTAATAAAAGGGGTAGATCAATATAAATTTTCTGGAGGCATGAATTAATATTAATGAATTAGTTATGTTATGAGTTAAACATGAAAATTAATTAATTTCAAGACCCACTGTATTATTTGCATATGATCCTTGGTCTAGACCACAAACTTCTTTGAGCCCATTAGGTTTTTCACCATAATTATAAATAGCATCCTCTTCTCATAATTTCATAGGAAGTTGAAAATTATAACTAAGAGAGAGGGGCGGCGACTACTGCACGAAGAGGAAATGGATCTCTTTTGGAAATTTAATCTGGTAGCAGATCCTTACCAGATATCCAAAGAGCAATACAAACTAGAAGATCAAATTTGAAGGAAACCATTTATTTTATTCCGCAATAGGTATTCCAAAATTTATGTTTTAATTTATTATAGGATAATGCTAGGGTTAATTATCCACTTGATTACACGTAGTAATTTATTTTGACATGAAATCATGGATCATGTTATTTAAATCACGATTTACATCACAATATTTTAGACTCAGTATCTACAAAACAAACAAATAACAAAGGGCTAAAAAGAATAAGAAGAAGGAAAGAAGAAGAAGAAGAAGAAGAAAAAGAAGATGAATAAAAGGTAAAAAAGAAGTAGAATAAGGATCAGTCTGGCAGCAAGCAACTGATTGAGAAGAAAAATTAACCGTCTCAAAAGAAATACCGACAGTTTCTTATGCATAGAACGACTAGATACATTCAGACATTCTAATTTCTTGTATTTGTACAAAAAAACTCTATAAATTGGCCATTATTGTTCTTTGAAGACAATGGCTCTAAGTCAGAAAGATTTCAACATTCTTTTTATTGAACATACACCCTCTAGTGCAGTTAATTACCTATTCCATGATCTTAATCAGGAAATATATTTTTATTATGATTTAATTTTATGTTTCAAAGATTTAAGAGCAAGCCAGTTTGGTGGGGTATCTAGCTGATAAGTTGTAACCCCCTCTTATTCTTTGCAAGTCTGGTTTGGACATCATCTAAAAGGAGAAAACTATTAGGAATCTTAGTAAGTTTTGATGTACCGGACCAAGGCCAATCGTCAGTCATGATACAAATGACTGACTAGATATATAGGAATGGTAAATTAGAGTGACTCAAACTTGTAACCTTGTATAGGTTTATTGAGTTGTAATAGACTAAGAATCTACTTGTAAGTTAAAGATTAGCCGATCACTAAAATGTCTGTTAATTGTGTTTTCACCATGGCTATATAGTTCCATAATATACAGTGAATCTGCTTCTTTGAAGACAACAAAAACTCAAAGTAGTTGTACTGTAATTCTCAACAAATATTAGAATGTAAAGAGTATTTGACACAATCTATACACATTATATGAACCCCAGATATTAGCACGAACCAATTCAAATAATTTTTGTACTTCTTCTCAATAATAGAGGAAAATGATTCTAGAGTTTGTGTTTCCTTATGAGAAATTTCACGTGCTGCAATAAGTTGATAAACATCTTTCACAATTTTGTACATGTCGATTATGTTTCATTGTAGTAAGAGATACCTGACCAAGTAAATTAGGTGCTCGATCTCTTGTGGAAAGAATATAAAGATTCCTTATTGTCTTTCCCATTCCAGTAAATGATTATAAGACCTCATTTGAATCAAACAATAAGTTAAGAGAAACATACATTTTAAAGACATATCAGTTGCCATCTAAGCAACACAAATCAAATTATGAGTGAATGTCGTTGCTACAAGCACTTTTCTGAGTTTACATACACTGTCACAAAGTAATGAGTCCATTGTACGGAGCCATCACACAAATGTATCATCTAAGGTGCATTCAATTTCTCCACACTTCGCATTTGTGAGTACTAGCTCCTTAATCCAAAATCCTAATATTGCCCTAACAAAGGTTAGCTTTATTTTACCGTGAGGGAATCATTGAAAGAAGTGATCACAACAAAAATATTATGAGATGAGGAGAAAACTTGTTGTTTCTCACATCAATTTAATTGAGTTAAGATTGTTGCACAATGAAATGACGACCAAACCACCAGATAACTTGGATTCTGAATAAATCTGGATCTAAAATAATAACAGTTTAAGACACTCTATATTTATTATAAATTCAAATGAAATTGTCAATTCCAATTATATATAGGCATAGTCCAAATAAAATCTGTATTTTATTGATGATCATGCTATACCATAACTTCAACAGTTATAACCACAACTACAATAAGTACGGCCTGGAACATCTGCATCACAAAAACTCCAAACATAAGACTTTGGATCTTTTAATGCATTTTTGCATAGTTGAACACATGCGTTTGGATCACTACCATCGCAGCGAGCTCTAACATCTCGTTTGCACTCTGTTCCAGAAACCAAGCATTCTGAAAAAAAAAAAAAGATCATTTTTCTATGCACATAAATTCTATTGATATATTTGAGGAACTAATGCGTAAATGTATGTACAAATTTAATACCTGATGCAAAAGCCAAGAGGAGGGTGATAAACAAAAATGATTTCAAGAGTTTCGCCATGTACAATATTTTTCAGTATTTCAAACCAATAACAATGTATATGGATATTGATTCTGAATTTGTATTTGCTTAAATAATAATTGATAAGTTGCAAATAGTGAACGAAAAACTTTTTTTAGATAATGGTATTAATGGCATTGATCAATATTTTCTTAATATGATCAGATGGTAATTATTTTAATTTGCCCAAAACAAACTGAATGCATAACGATGAAATCTAAAAATGTGATTCTTTCGTGTATATCAATTAGTTCTAACATTAATTTTCTATAAGAAATTTTACATTGTAAATAATTCATATTATTATTCCTGTATATATAATAAACCTAATAATAGAAAATCATTAATGTATCTTTATCATTTAGGATTTTATGTTGAAAGACTATTTTTGTGAGATGGCGTGTATATCATAATAAATATTACATTTGTTACATTATTATTGAAATATTGGGATTAATGGTGATGATCAATATTTTCTTAATATGATCAGATGGTAATAAAGTTAATTGGCCCAAAACCAACAATTTGCATATCGATGAATACTAGAAAAGTGATTCTTGCTTGTTTATTATTTAATTATACTATAACACCCAGGGGCGGATCTAGAAATTTAGAGTTGGGGGTACAATCTATAAATAAAATAAATTGGGGTACATTATATAAAAAAATATATATAATAATCTGTAAAAATATATATAAATAATAAAAATATATTTTTTTTAATAAAAAAATATATTTTGGGGGTACAAGTGTACCCCCATTGTTAAAGGTGCATCCGCCTCTGATAACACCCCTCGTAAAATTTAAATATAATTATCAAATTTTCAAAACTTATATTTTGCTATCGAATTAATTCGGGATATCGCGATCGATTTATTTTGAGAAATTATTATATTAGCAATGGTTCTTGCCCTTTATTTTATTGGAGGAAATTAATTAATTATTAATGAGCTTAATTAACCTCGATTAATTATTCAGGTCATCGATATTTTCGTATCAGAATAATATCGATCGATAAATATTTGTGGATTGACGAAATATCACGGTCTCCCGTGCAATGACGCGAAGAGATGTGGAGTTGATGTGAGGTGATGTTAAAGTGACCGATGTGACAACCACTTTAACTCACCTCCCTTTTATAAATAGAAACCCTCTCTCATAATTCTCACTTTTACTCTCTCTCTCTCTCAAAACTCTCTAGAGAATTTCCGGCGAGCTCCGGCGAAGCTCCGACAAGGTTCCGACGAAGAGTTTTCAAGGTAAAACCATACCTTTTCGGAATCCTCTTTTTGTTTCCTTTCAATTTCCAACCTTAGATTTCCATTCCTTTTGTTTTGAAGCGAGAAATCGAGGAATCAAAGGTTGATCAAGCTCACAAAGGTTTAGAAACGTCCTAGAGGTATAAATCGAACCTCCCTCTAGCTATTTTGTTGATCAAGCTCACAAAGGTTTAGAAACGTCCTAGAGGTATAAATCGAACCTCCCTCTAGCTATTTTGTTGATTTAAACATGTTATGGTTTATGCCCTAGTTTATGAATATCATGATCTAGGCTTGATTTTGAGTTTATGAGTACGTATGCATGTTTAGCATGTTGTATTATGAGCCTACGAATGATATATCGACCTATGAATCGAGTTTTGGTTCTTTTGAAGCATTTTTGGTATGTTTGCCCTATTTGGAATTATTAAGGTTTTATCTCGATTCCCAACATGTTTTGATATTAAAATACATGTCTAGACTCGTTATACATGTTAGAAAACCATTTGGTGTTGTTAGAAATTGATTGGACGAGCTAGGATAATTGTTTGAGCCAAAAACAATAATTTCCGCCGGAAGGCGTGCAGTCTCTGTTTCGACCGATTTGAGGCTTGCGTCGGTCGACATGGACGTATCGGTTGACACAAGAGATATGTCAGTCAACGTGGAAGCCACGTCGGTTGACACGGAACCCTCGCTCGATTCTTTCCCATTGACCACTCGTATTGGTTGACACACAATTCATATCGGTCGACACACTCATGTCGGTCGACACACATCCATCTCGGTCGACATATGCATATGGTCGACACTCATCTATTTCGATTGACGTGACCACGTCGGTCGACACACACTCTGTGTCGGTCGACACAGAGTGCATTTTCCAAATTTTTTATTTTTCTTTCTTTAATCAATTCTACTTATCTTCAATATCATTCGACATCCCTTTTATCAATCGACATTGATAACTATTCTTTTCTTTCTTACCCTCTTTGAAGTAATGCTTCATCATTTGACGAACTCTCGTATTTGTTCAATTAAGTTGAACCATGAACTTTCATGGTGAGTTTACTCTCGGTATTGAATCACGAGCTATTGAAATAACGTTTGACTATCTTGTTCGTCAAACCAAATTGTTTGATCATTATTTCATACCCTTATCCGATGGCTCAAATGAGAAGTCCAAGATCGATTTAGAGTCTAGAACTGTTGATGATTATGGATAATCTGATCTCTTGAGGATTTACTTGTATTCCTTATGTCATAGGAAAGGGCAAAGAAAGGATTGACAGCTAGAGCCATCGATTGTAACCACACCAACTAAGGTGGGCTTTCTTTTACCCCTATATTGTGGGCCAAAATAAAATGAAAATGATGTTTTCTTTTCAAGGAAATCACGCATGAAATGGAAATGTTTTGTTTTAACTTTTTTGCCATTGCCTACTATTTTGTGTTTGCTATCTATCCTCTTTTGGGGGAACCCCACTCAGAGAAGAACATTACACATGGGAACGTAATGTTGACTACGCGTATTGCGAGTCTCTAACGATCGTGTCCGATTGGTATAAAAAGATGCCACGGGTTAGTGCTTTGTGATGCTATCATGTTAAGGGGTCGTGCCCTACATGGACTAGCATTGTGACTGTGGTCGGCGGCCACCTCCCAGTCATATGTTTTTGCAGATAGTTTAACTGTTGAAAGCACGCTTAAATGCATAAATTATTTTGGTGTCATGGGAGGATTTTAAAGTTTAAAACCCCATGTGCAACCCTCTAAAGACATGGCAAAATTATATATGTATATTTTCGGGCATGTGTTCACTAAGTACAAATAGTACTTAACCCCTCGCATTATTTCT
>JAPKLW010000655.1:65924-115823 GCA_026898455.1 Plectranthus barbatus
CAATGTCTTTTGTTAGACTTTTGTTATTTTTCAATCTTGTTAAAACTTTGATATTTGGTACTCAAGAAGCTACGATCCCTTCTTGAGGAGGCACCCTCTTATCATATTTTGCTTAACTTGGGATAAGTGTGATGCTTTCTATCTTATTCGCTTGTGTTCTTATTTTTAATTGATATCTCAAGTGCAAGTTTCGTACCCGATGTGCCTCAATTAACTTATTTATGCCTTGTTTATAAATCGAGGCATGACATATACCATCAATTTTCTATATAAAATTTTAGACGGTAAATAATTTATATTTGTGTGCCAATCTATATAATAAGCCTAATATAAATAAAAAACTAATTTATCTTTTTCATTTAGAATTTTATGTTAGAAAGACTCTTTTTGTGAGATGGCGTGTATATCATAATAAATACTAGATTTACACCCGTGCATTGCACGAATTACATTTTTAATATCTTATTTAATTATATTAAAATATAATATTAGATTATAAGCATATATATATATATATATAAATTTGATAAAAATATAAAGCAAGTTATTAAAACACAAAGCTTATAAAATAAGATCAGTTTGTTTTACAAAATAACATATCAAAAATTGTGTTTTTTTAGAATTATACTTCAATTGTTTAAAAATAGAAAATAAGATGCAATAGTGAAAATGTAAGGTTTTACTGAAAAATGACACATATGATTTTTTCAAAATTGTTATTATGTTTTATTGAAATATACGTATATGTTATAATATAAAAAATATAAAATAAAAAAAATTTAAAATTAAAATAAAATATAAGTGACGTGGTTGATTATTTACACATACGCTATGCGTGAATAAAATATATAATGCATTATTTTATGATATTAAGATACAATTATCAAAGTTATATATCTTAATGTTTTTAGCTATTCTTTTAAATATATATAATTTTTATTGATCAATATTAAATTTAATATCTTATACTATAAATTTAATAAAAATAAAAAGAAATATATCATGTACAAAGTTTATTGGTTTTGATTTAAATATCACCCCACAAACAATATTAATTATATTCGTATAATTTACAAAATAGTAAATATAATTAATTAATGAGATATAATATTTCAAAGAAAAAGTGACAAACATAATTTTATTATTATTTATTTTATATCTATATAATAAAAAAATAGAAAATGATTTAATATTTTGGCAGAAAAAGTTTGTTTCACTACTTTTCCTTAATATAATAGATGTATAGATAGATTTTTTTACTAAGTCGGTTTTTAAGATTAAATTTATTAAATAATAAAATATTTTGTTGATTTATATATATTATATGTAATAGTTTAATATAATAATAAAGTTGTAAAAACTGAAAAAACTCACCCTCCATGATGAAAGTGGCGGAAATTAGGAAACGTGTTTAAATAATAATAATAATAATAATAATAATAATAACAATCAACTAAAAAGCAAATAAAGAATTGGCGGGAACAGTTTTTACCTGACTACTCTGCTTTAATATATATATAGATATATATATATATAATAAAAAAATAAAAAGAAGTACGTCAAATACGAAGTCTGTGAAAAATATTAGCATATAAAAGATACTTTGGTTGCATTATTTTAAAAAATAGTAAATATAATTTTATTATATTATTATTATTATTTGTTGTATATGTATGTCATAAAAAATAATTAATATAAAAAAAATTGGCAAGAACCGTATTTTTTTTGGGAAAATGTTCAAATCTATCCCAAACTTTTGGTGAGTTCTCAAATATATCCTCAACTTTTGAATATAACAATTTAAGGCCTAAATTTTCATTTTTTTCCTATTGATCAAAATTTAGTTGCTGGAAATCTTAGGTGGACATAAATATGTCATGTCATATACAATTTAATTTAAAACAAATACCATGTAGAATAAATAAATTCCACATAGATTTTTTCTTAATTTTATATTTAAAAATAAAAAAAAGAAATATATTGCACTAAAACTTTTCTTCTTCATCCGTCTTTTTATTTTTCGAAATTCCAAGCAATTTAAATCATAAGTATTATTCAATAAAATATTCTTATAAATTAATAGTGAATTAATAATTTTGATTTTTTAACTATATTGGATTTATAATTAATTTTTTTAAATATTTATGAGAAGTTGTTATCTATGAAAAGTAAAAATAACGACTTAACACAGATAAAATCAATTATAAATGGGAATATAATAATTTAATAAAAAATTCGGATGGCAGACGTACAGAAGAGGCCACACATTTATTATTCTTGCTCTATAATTTTATTTATTTATTTTTATAAAGATTTATTATTGGGAAATATTCAAATAAGAGAAAACATGTCAGAGTGATGAAGAAAAGAGCAAACAGAAGAATGATGGTTTCCTATTTTTTTTTTTCTTTTTGTTTCTTCTGTTAGCTTGAAATAACTTCATTCTTTTAAATATTGATTATCTCCTTGATATTGCAATATATTTAAATATAAATACAACAATTGTATTTGACTGGAATTATTGTACTTCAATATTTTTTTTTAATTGGAAATTTATTAACAATTATTTTAGTAATTACACAACTGATCACTCAGTTATCGAGTCTAATTTTGAGAAAAATAAATGATGATATTAATACTAGATAGTGTTGAATAACAAAATCTAATAAATATTTTAAAAAATAATTAAAAATCCAATATAGTTAAAGCATCAAAATTATTAATTCACTATTAATTTATAAGAATATTTTATTGAATAATAACTTATGATTTAAATTGTTTGGAATTTCGGAAAATAAAAAGACGGCGGAAGAAGAAAATTTTTTGTGCAATATATTTATTTTTTTATTTTTTAAATATCAAATTAAGAAATAATCTATGTGGAATTTATTTATTTTACATGGTATTTGTTTTAAATTAAATTGTATATGACATGGCATATTTATGTCCACCTAAGATTTCCAACAACTAAATTTTCACCAGCGGGAAAAAAAATGAAAGTTTAGCCTTAAATCGTTATATTCAAAAGTTGGGGATAAATTTGGGAACTCACCCAAAGTTTGGATAGATTTGAATATTTTCCCTTTACTACTTTGCTTTAATATATTTGTAGTTTAGTATTCATTATAACTAATTAATTAAATAACAATGTATTTAAAACATAAATAATTGAAAAAAAAATTCCCGCTTTTTTTAACTATTTCTCTCCTTTAATATATATATATATATATATAGATAGATATAGATTACATATAATTTAATATTTTAAATTATAAAAATAATGAATTTGTACGAGATTTACAAAAATTAATATATAAGTTAAAAAAGAGTATATATATATATATATATATATATATATATATATATTATAAATATAAATTTATTAATGTTATATTAATCTATCTTATTAATTTATTAAAATTATTAAATATTACTATTTTACGATTTTTGAAAAATATAATTTTAAAATAATTTGAGGTTTGCATGTTATTGTATAAATTTAATTATAGGTTGATTATCGAAATTATATAAATTATTGAAATATTGGTAATAAAATAAAATATTTTGTTGACAATGAATGGAGATAATTATCTTTTATTATGGAATATAGAAATTGAAAATAAGACGGACTATATTTAATGTATAAATTTAATTATTATGATTAGTATTAATTAATAATTATTTAATTTATCATAATATATTTAAATAAAATAAAATAATGATTTTATTTGATGGAATAATTTTTCCCATCTTTTTATTTTAAAATAAATGAAGTAATTTGTGTAAAAAATATAAAAAGTTACGAATATATTTTTATGATGCAAGTGAGGATTGAAAACAACACCTCTAAAATCAACACCTTATACCAACTTCACTATTTCGACATTTTTGACAAATTTGGTTTAAAATATTGATATACTTTTTTCTGTAGTTTTGGCGGGAACGGTTATTTTTTCCCACTTCTTTGCTTTAGTATATAGATAGATTACGGTTGTTATGTAATATTAAGATGTTGGGATTAATGGCGATTATCAATTTTCTTAACATGATCAGATGGTAATTATTTTAATTTTCCCAAAAGGAACACATTGCATATGGATGAAAACTTACATTTACTTTCTATATGAAGTACTATACTTTAAATAACTCTTAATTTATATTAGTGTTCCAATCTATATAAGAAGCCTATTATTAAAAAAAACTTAATTAGTTCTTTACCATTTAGAATTTTATGTTGAAAGATTTGGCCATCACATATTGATTTAATTAGGTGAATCTCACGTGATATTTAAAAAAAATAATAACGAATGAATTGGTAGGAGCGGGAACAAATTAGGCTAAATTAGTTTTTTATTTGGTTATTTTGAGCCCGCTGTAGATCCGAAAGGCTTAGTCTGGCATGTTAATGAGAATTAAGGTAATTCAAGTTTAAATAATTTAATAAAGTCATTTGAACTTAATTAATTATAGAAATTGCGATTTATGGTCTTGATTGATTAATCACTATTTTTAAGATAAAGATATATAGAAAATTTTGTTGATTTGATTTGTTTTTTTTTTTTTTTGGATAAGTTTAATATCCGTAAATTTAATTAAGTCAATCAAAGCTTCATTAGGATGAAATAGGAAAATTATTTAACGATTTATTTTAAATTGCTCGTATAATCAATTTTAGACCCCGTCATTGCAGTCATGTCCATTTTATGAAAACTAGATATCTATGGGCAAGCTTTCCAGAACCCCAATTGGCCATGCACACGAGTTTAACGTAAGAAACCCGAGCGCGATTAATTATGATTTCTAGCGTAATTAATACGTTTCAAATTCCAGTTAGCGCTCTCCTTCTTTTCTTTAACTGAGCTAGGGTTCACTTGATACTAAATTACAAATTTTATAGAACTAGTCGGATTAAGAATCCAAGGCCCGTGAAATATTTAATTAAATTTCTAACTATTTGATTATAGAAGTAGAGCTCGTGATTTAGAGAATTTCTGTGTATGTCCATTTTTCAAATTTGACAATGCATATTGAATTAAAAATCACCGAAGGTTGGATATTGGAGTTCAAATACATGATCAAACATGGAACCGCAATAGAACTCGACCCATAAAATCATGCCATGTGGAATACTATCCACAAAAATCACTTTCCAACTTATTTTTCTGCATTATGGTAGAAGAGAATGAGAAACATTCAACAAATAAGTGGGATGAAGGGGTTTAAATGTGAACCTAAGTTAAACAAAATGTAAATCGTTGCATGAAATGATCATGCTCTTTCTCTATGATTGATTTTGACATGTTACTTGGGTTCATTCCAATATCATTTGGTTTGTAAACCATGAGCTTATACCATTTCATGATTTGACCTTGTGATGTCTTTGAACCATTGCATGATTAGTTTGAACCACAAATGACATAATCATTTTGAAATTTATATGGCATGATATTATTTGAAATTCTTGATTTATTATCAAGTATTTGAGCAAAGGAACTATGCCTTCATACATAGATTCCATTGTGTTTTTTATAAATGTATGATTTATTTGTTTCATGTTGTACTTGGTGTGAGACCGCGTGGAAGTCATTGTTCGAACTCATGTTGTTTTATTCATACTAAGCATGTTTAGTTGTTCCATTTTCTACTACGTTTCGATGTTAATTCGATTTTATTTCCATTGCGTGCTAAGTCCTTTTGTACAATTTTATTCATAAATCAAACAATTAATTTATTTGTCAAATGATAATTGCTTCCACTAGATGATCATTTGTTTCTAAATTACCAAATCCCTTAACAACACGTGGGACTATCACTTATGCCCGATTTAGAGGTGTGACAGAAGGTGATATTAGAGCGTTGCTTTTTATTTTGCTCAATACCCGGACCTCATAGGATGCCGGTATATTAGACTAATATTAACTTGTAACCTCGTATAAGTTTATTGAGTTGTAATAGACTACAAATCAACTCGTAAGTTGAAAATCAGTCTGTCACAAAAATGTCAGTTAATTGTGCTTTCACCATGGCTATATAGTTTCTGAAAGGCGCTATGAACTTGTTTCTTTGAAGACAATAAAAACTCCAAATTGTTCTATTGTAATTCTAAACCTAGAATGTAAAAGAGTATCTAACACAATTTCTATATATTATATGAACCCCAGATAAACCAATTCAAATAATTTTTTTTTACATTTTTCTCTATAATAGAGGAAAATGATTCCAGAGTTTGTGTTTCCTTTTGATAAATTTCACATGGTGCAACAAGTTGATAAACATCTTTCTTTCACAATTTTGTAAATGTGGAATATGTGTCATTGTAGTAAAAGATACATGACCAAGAAAGGAGTGTGAGAGATTTAGTTTAGGTGACTACATGTACATGTGCTCGATCTCTTGTGGAAAGAATATAAAGCTTGCTTATTGTCTTTTCCATTCCAGTAAGTTATCATTAGACCTCATATGAATCAAACAATAAGTTGAGAGAAATGTACATTTTAAACACATATCAGTTGTCAGCTAAGGAACACAAATCAAATTATGAGTGAATGCCGTTAATAGAAGCACTTTTTCGAGCATAATTTCTTTCACATACATACGCTGTCATAAAGTAATGAACCCATTGTATGGAGTCATCAAACAAATGTACCATCTAAGTTTATCTACACTTTACATAAGTTTAGCATTGAAACCTAAGCAAGTACTTGCTCCTAAATCCAAAATCCTAGTATTGCCCTAACAAAGGTTAGCTTTACGATATCTAAGGACGATCATTGAGAGAAGTGAGAACAACTAAAATATTATGTTATGAGGAGAAAACTTGTTATTTCTCACATCAGTTTAGAATATAAGAGATTAATAAATCATATAATGAATTCTCATGTACATTTTAGTTTGATTAAGATTGTTGCCAACCAAACCACACATAACTTGGAATTCTTAGAAAGTTTGGATCCAAAACAATTACAGTTTAGAAAACTCTAATACTTATTATAAATTAATTTGAATTGACAATCCCAATTATGTATAAATTAATTCTATATTTTATTGATGAACATGTCATACCATAACTTCAACAATTATAACTACAGCTACAATAAGTACGACTTGGAACATCTGCATTACAAAAACTCCAAACGTAATCCTTTGGATTTTTCAATGCATTTTTGCATAGCTGAACACATGCGTTTGGATCAGTAGCATCGCACCGAGCTCTAACATCTCTTCTGCACTCTGTTCCAGAAACCAAGCATTCTGAAAAATAAACACAGATCATTTTTCTATGCACATCACATAACTTCTATTGATTTATTTGAGGAACTAATGCTAAAATCAATGTACGAATTTAATACCTGATGCAAAGACCAAAAGGAGAGTGATAAACAAAACTGAGTTCAAGAGTTTCGCCATATGCAATATTTTTTTCAAATTTTGAAACCACCAACAATGTATATGAATATTGATTCTAATCTTAAATTGAGATATTTGCTTAAATAATAATTCACAAGTTTCCAAGAATAAGAATGAACGAAACACTTTTTTTGTTGGTGAGATGGCATGTATATCTCAATAAATATTACGATTGTTACAATAATATTGAGATAATGAGATTAATGGTATTAATAATATTTTATTAATATGATCAGATGGTAATAATTTTGATTTTCATTGCAAAGTGATGAATTCGAGAAACGTGATTTTGCGTGTATATTATTTAGTTCTAACTTCTAACATTAATTTACATTAATTTTCTACATGAAGTTTAATACTGTAAATAATTTATATTAGTGTGCCTATCTATATAATAAACCTAATCTAAGAAAAACTTTAATTTATCTTTATCATTTAGGATTTTATATTGAAAGACTTTCTTTTGTGAGATGGCGTATATATTATAATAAATATTAAAGTTGTTACACTAATATTGAGAGATATTGGGATTAATGAGAGGATCAATATTTTCATAAAATGATGAGATCGTAATAATGTCAACATGCCCAAAAAAAACAAAATGCATATCGATGAATGCTAGAAATGTGATTCTTGTGTCTATATTATTTAGTTCTACCATTAATATTCTATATAACTTTCTGTACTGTTAATAATTTATATTGGTGTGCCAATCTATATAAGAAACCTAATCTTAAAAAAATTTAATTTATCTTTATCATTTAAACTTTTATATTGAAAGACTTGCTTTTTGTGAGATAGCGTTTATATCATAATAAATATTACGGTTGACGTTAATATTGAGATATTTGGGATTAATGGCGATTATCAATATTTTCTTAATATAATCAGATGGTAATAATTTTAATTTGCCCAAAGCAAACATATTGTATATTGATGAGTACTAGAAATTTGATTCTTGTTGTTCTATTATCTAGTTCTAACAATAATATTCTATATGTAGTTTCATACCATAAATAATTTATAGAAGTGTTCCAATCTATAAAACAATCCTAATCTTAAAAAAGCTTTATAATTTGTTTTTACATTTAGAATTTTCTGTTAAAGAGTTGGCCATTACCTATTGATTTAATTAGGTGAACCTGATGTGGTATTTAAAAATAATAGAAATAACAAATGAATGAGTAGGAGTGGGAACAATTCAGGCTAGGCAAGTCTTTAATTTGGTTAGTTCGAGCATGCTATAGAACCAACGCTTATTAAGCATGTTAATGAGAATTAAGGTTGTAGGGTTCAGAGGGGCCGCCGGTTGGTATTAGAGAACTCGACCTCACCATTCGCAGCCCAAGGACTTTGAGTAGCCTGTTGGACAACACCTCTTCCGAGCTCAGATCGTCGTGCCTTTGACCGTGCAGTATCTTCGTAGTGCACCTCCCTTTGGACCTTTAGATGGAGATACCTTGACGCCGGAAACTCCAATGAGCCACAACAACGAAGCTTGATGTCCCCCACAAATGAGAGCTCCACCTTAAACACAACCCACACAAGGTATAACACAAAGGTGCGAAGTAAGAAGCAATCAGCCACACAGACTCGGCTGAATGAAGAAGAAGGAGGCTGCTAATATCTCTTTGCTTGCTTAACCCTAATTAAAATAATTAGGGAATATATATGTATGTTCAGCCGCAGCCAAGTATTAGAGAGAAGAGAGAGATATTAGGTTAAGAGAAGGGACAAAGGGCTAGGGAGAATAATAAGAGAAAATGGGCTGAAATACCAAGTGGGCTGAAATTAAGATGATGGGCCTAAATTTCCACATTCTCCACCTTAGGTCCATCAGCGGCACACTAAGACACAAAAAGGTTAGGCAATGACTTATTTCATCATCACTCGAGGTGTCTACCCTGCAAGCAACCAAGTACAAGAGAGCAAATGATTAGTGGTATCTGTTCTTATCAGAAAGCACAAGAGTGCAAGAGGTACCTGCAAAAGAATACTAAACTAGAACACACAAGAGGGTTAAGTAACTGCAATAGTGAACCGAAAATCAACCAAGATCAAAATTAAGGATCCTCATACAAGATAGCAACTTTTCCACAGATAAGCATTTAGTACCCATATCAGCAGGATTGAATTCAGATGGGATTTTCTCAAGCAATACAAGTTCTTGTTCAACAATATCTCTGATATAATGGAATCTAACATCTATATGCTTTGTTCTATCATGAAACACAGGATTCTTACACAATTGAATGGCAGATTGACTATCAGAAAAAAGAACCACTTTATCCTTAAGATAACCTATTTCATGCAATAAACATTTTAACCAAATAGCCTCTTTCATAGCTTCAGTAGCAGCTACATATTCAGATTCAGTAGTAGAGAGGGCAACAATAGGTTGAAGCTGAGATTTCCAACTAATACATGCACCACATAGAGTAAACACATAAGAACTAGTAGACTTCCTATTATCTCTATCATTCGCATAGTTGGAATCAACATAACCAGCAAGCTTCACACCATCAGCATATTTAGAAAAGGTTAAACCACATTTAGAGGTAGATTTCAGATATCTAAGGAGCCATTTCAAAGCTTCCCAATGAGGCATACCAGGATTAGACATGTATCTACTAAGACAACTCACATCATAAGCAATATCAGGCCTAGTACTAACCATCAAATACATGACTGACCTAATAGCATTAGCATAAGGCACTTTCTTCATCTCTTTAATCTCTGAAACAACTTTTGGAGATTGATCTTTACTTAAAATAAAATGAGCAGCAAGAGGAACATTCACAGGTTTGGAAGAAGACATAGCAAATTTACTCAGAATCTTTTCAACATATGAAATCTGATTTAAAACAAGAGTAGACTTCTTTCTATCCCTAGTGATGTTCATCCCTAGAATCTTCCTAGCATCACCTAAGTCATTCATATCAAAGTTTGCACATAAACAACTTTGAACATGCTTAACAGATTTAGCACAAGGACTGGAAATGAGCATATCATCCACGTATAGAAGCAAGAAGATATGAATATTTTCAGATTCTTTAAAATAAAGACAATGATCAGCATTGTAATTTTTAAAACCTAATGATTTCATGCAACTATCAAATTTCTTATTCCATTGCCTAGGGGATTGCTTCAAACCATAGATGGATTTCTTTAACAAACAAACATGCTCAGGAAATTTGGGATCTACATATCCCTCAGGTTGTTTCATGTAAATGCCATAATCAAGATCATCAAGTAAGAAAGTTGTAGTAACATCCATTTGTTTTAACTCCCAATTAAAATGAGCAACAAGGGCAAGCATAATACGCACAGTAGTGTATTTGACCACAGGAGCAAAGATTTCATTATAGTCTATTCCCTCCTTTTGAGTAAACCTTTTTGCTACAAGCCTAGCCTTATAAATCTTAGATCCAGCTTCTTCCTTAATCTTAAATAACCATCTACAATCAACTAATGAGCAATTAACAGGTTTAGGAACAAGTATCCAAGTCTTATTAGCATGCATAGAGTTGATTTCCTTATCAACGGCCCTCTTCCAATTAGTAGATTGAGAACCCTTTAAAGCTTCAGATAAAGTAGTAGGCACATTATCATCCATATTCTCAGACACATTGGCAGCAAAGTGAGACATGTCAAAATCAGACAACCTAGTAGGAATCCTAACACTTCTTCTACTTCTATCTCTAGTAAGTTGATAATTATTTAAATCAGCAACATTTTCAGCACTCAAATCAGGATTTTCATATTCGGATTCAGGCAAAATAACAGCTCGATCAACATTTTTAGCATGTAACAAATCATGTCCATTCATAGGAATAGGTATATTATCATGTTGAACAGGTAAATCAACATTTTTAGCATGCAAATCAACATTAAACTCATGCATTTTAGGTGTTAACTCCACCTCATTAAAAGTAGCATCAGAAACAGGCAAAGGTGTAGCATTCAAATAAGGAAAATCTGATTCATTAAACACCACATCCCTACTAATTTGAATTTTAAGGCCAAGTTCATCTCTACACCAAATCCTATAACCCTTGACACCTTCGGGGTAACCTAGAAAGACTCCCTTCTTAGACCTAGGTTCAAGCTTATCACCCTTTCGGTGAATAAAAGCAACACACCAAACACCCTTAAGTTAGACAAATCAACACTTTTGTTTGTAAACACAAATTCATGGCATTTTCCCTTTAGAGGAACATAAGGAGATCTTTTGATTAAATAGGTGGCAGTATGAACGGCATCCCCCCAAAATTTCTTAGACAAACTTGAAGTAGCAAGCATGGTTCTAACCTTATTAAGAATAGTCCCATTCATTCTTTCTGCTATGCCATTTTGTTGAGGGGTGTAGGGAACAGTTCTATGTCTCTTTTTGCCAGATTCAACACATAAATAATCAAGAGGTTTATTACAAGATTCCAAGCCATTGTCTATCCTTAAAGTGCCTATTCTTTTTCCTGTTTGGTTCTCTATTTGGGTTTTCCAAATTTTAAACTTATCAAACACATCAGATTTATGCTTTATAAGAAACACCCAAACCTTCCTAGAATGGTTATCTATAATAGATAAAAAAAATATCTATTCCCTCCATGAGTTTCAACCCCAGCAGGCCCCCACACATCGGCATGCAAGTACTCAAGTATAGAAGAGCATTTAGACACATTAGGATAAGAATTAACAAGAAATTGCACCTTATGTTATTTACCAAGTACACATGCATCACAAAAAAGAACTTTAGAAATGCAATCATTTCCTAACATGCCATCCTTCTTGAGGATATCTAAACCTTTATTACTCATGTGTCCTAGTCTATGATGCCATAGAATGGTTTTATCATCCAAAACAGAGTTCACATGGTTCACATTAGAGCAAAAAGGTTTAGCATGACAAATATATAGATTGTTCACTTTAACAGCTTTAAACAAAACCAGAGAACCCCTCATAATCCTCATCATGCCATTTCCCCATTTTCCTTCTAACCCATCAGACTCTAAAGCAGCACAAGAGAGCAAGTTGTAGCATAAATCAGGAACATGCATAACATTCTTCAAAGTAAATATAGATCCAAAAGCAAACTTCAAACAAATTTCACCAAGACCAACAACTTGACATTTTTTCTCATTTTTCATAGAAACATATCCATGCTTTAATTCAGAATAACTAGAAAACAAGTGCTTGTGGGGTGTCATGTAAAAAGTACAACCAGAATCAACAAGACAATCATGCTCACTTAAATCAGAATGAACAACATTCACATCAGAAGTGGAACACAAATCAAAAACCATAAAAATCTCACCAAGATCATCATTTTCAGAAACAACATTAGCATGCTCATTTTGTTTCTTTCTAGATGGCTTAGGACAGTCCTTAATATAATGATTAGGATCACCACAATTAAAACATTTTCTAGATTTGTGTCTAGACTTAGGCCTATGTGATCTAGAGTGATCATGCTTTGAATCTCTTGATTTAGATCTATCATGCTTGTGCTTAAAATTCTTGTTTTGTGTTCTACCTCTAACATGCATGACTTTATCATAATTTTTCCCTCTGGAACCATTCTTTAGTTCTAATTCTTTACTTTTCAAAGCATTAACAATAGTATCCACATCAACATTGTCTCTACCATACTTTATAGCAGATTTCACATCAGCATAAGAGTTAGGGATTGCATTTAACAAGGCAATAGAAGTATAAGCATCAATAGTTATATCACCCGTTGACTTAATGTCTTGCACAAGTTTGGTAAAACCATCAAGATTCGTATCTACATCCTTAGATAAATCTAGTTTATACGTAAAAAAGGTTTCAAGCAAGTATATTCTACTAGGCAAGGATTTTTTAGTATACATTTCATCTAATTTATCCCACACCTTTTTAGCAGATTCCATAATCCCAACTTTTCTCATAATAGCATCAGATAGATTCAAATAGATGGTGGAACATGCTTGTTCATTCATATCAGCACGCTTAGATTCAGTATCTTCTTCAGAATAGTTTTCAGTTGCAGCTTTATAAACACGTTGGTGAATCAACACACACTTTTTGCTTCCAAGTGCTGAAATCAGTTTTGCCATTGTAAGTGGCTAAACTGAAAGAGGAGGAGCCATTTTACTCACTTCAGAACTGTAAACAAGTTGGTGACTTCGCCGACACTAAAGAAACGAACCAAAATAACGAGAAAGAGGATTTCTTAGTTCACAATCACTGATTTTTCATAGGCGCAGGGGGTCACTCAATTCTCTTTTGGATAAAAAATCAGAACTACCAGTTCTAAAAGCTTTAACACAAAACTTGACCTAAGAATCCTCAAGATCCCTTTTACCACAAAAGGCAGGTAACCAAGCAAGTAAAAAACTCAGACAAGATAGCTGATAAGTTAGTATTTTTACCAACTTATCTACTTGTTCTTTGACTTATTGATGTTCAGATTGTTTAGTGTCTTTTTCGTGCATGGATTGGCTTTTGTGCTCGTAATGTCGTGTTTGATGAATCATGCAGGTTTATAGTCGAAAAAAGGGAAGAAAAGGAAAAGCGCTCGAAATGCCAGGTCCACGTCGATCTACGCCAGGGCACGTCGATCAACGAAGACATTTGGGATCAGCGATCGACGAGAGGAAAGAAGAGATCGACGTGCGGAAACAAAGCCACGTTGATTGATGCAAGGTGGCGTTGATCGACGAGGGTGTTCCAAGGGCATCGATCAACGCTGATCTCCCATGATCGACGCGACTGCGGGATTTCCTAATTTGAACCTGATTTGAAGATAGAGCCATATCTAATCCTAGATGTTGTTTGATACATCTTTCAATATTATAAATAGCCATGTAAAATTCAAATTTAAGGGTGGAAATCATTGTAGCAATTAAGAGATTTTAGAGTTGAAGAATTTTTAGAAGATTTCCAAGAGTTTTTAGAGTTTATGATTGAAAACTGAATTTTGTGGGAAGACATTCAGACCAAAGTTTTTATGCAATTCAGATTTTATTTTTCTATGATGAATATTGCTATGAATATGTGTAACTAACTTCCTTCTCAGATTCTAGGGTTTCGAATTATCATTGTATGCATGTTTGATTAATTGAATTATTTTCCCTTTCCCTTCGTAGTTTGTGAAATCTGTGTTTATTCATAATCTTGAGTTTGCTGGCCACATCTTAGGATTAATTAGTTGATTACTTGAGACGTAACTGTAATGGTATTCAATGGAAAGAGATTTTCACAATATAATTTGATTTCTTATCGTAACTGAAGGAGATAAATTACAGGAATAAATCTGCAGATCCTTGGAGTTAATTAATTGATCTTGAGACCGAGCGGAGATAGGTAATTAATTAATCTACTTTATGAATTGTCCAACAAAGAAGTTCATAATACTTTTTCTGATGTTTCACTACGAAGAGGAATTAAATTGGGAATTAATCAATTTATTCTTACATGTCATACTTGATAGGTAGATATCCCTGGAATATGTACTTCTCATAATCTTTCATCAAAAGTATTTCAATTTCCTGTTTAATTTTAATTCACAAGCATTATGATTTTCGAAACAGACAAAACCATAAATTTGATTTTCCTAACCAGTGTTTTGAGAACTTATGATTTATTACTTAAGGTTCTTCGTTATTTCATTCCCTGTGGGATCGAAAATTTTATTTGCCACTATATTATTAGCTTTGCTAAGTCACTGTCAAAATAATTTTAGTGATCAAATTTTGCGTCGTTGCCGGGGAGTGAATAGAAATAATCTTACTATTAAATCTGTGATCGAAATACTGATTTAGGCTATAATTTTCGTGCTTTTATTTGAATTTTCGTACCTTTCTTCATTCACATCGATCAATGTGACACCCACGTCGATTGACGCTATTAGTCGTCGATCGACGCCCGTTGTTTTTTTTCAGAATTTCTGCTTTTCAAATTCAGTTCATTTCGTTTTATTTTCAGTTTTACCTCACTACCTCCTTTGTTGTACAGGTAGTGCATGAGTACGAGAGCTAGATGAAAGGACCCGCTTTATTATTACCCGGACATTGAAGCCACTTGCAGAAAGATCCGAAGGAATAAGCATGCTCAGGAAAGCTCGAGTAATCAAGCGATGGACTATAACGTACCACCGCCAATTGTTCAACCACATCCACCAATGCTAACTGCAGAGGAGCAAGCTGTGCTTCTCTAAGAAGTTCAAGCTATGAGGGCACAAATCCAACAGCTAAATCTTGAAAGAGACCTCAAGAAGAACAATCCGAATGGAAGGGATCTTTGCCATAACCCATTATTTGAAGACAATCCCGATAATGAAGAGGATGACAACCCAAATCCACCAGAGGAATCTGATGATAAGGAAGAAGAGGAGGCCATGCATAACTGATATAAACCTCGGTTCAGGGAGACAGATTTTAGAGTTGGCATCAATGCCAACAACTTTGAGCTGAAGACCGGATTGGTGCAGATGGTGCAGCAAAATCAATTCGGAGGAAGAGCTACTGAGGATCACTACGCACATATGGATAAGTTTCTTATGCTCTGCAATACTGTCAAAATTGGAGGAGTCAGCAAGAGTGCCATCTGAATGCGTCTGTTCGCATTCTCTCTGCGGGATAAGGCACAGTCATGGTTCACTGCACTAGACAAAGAAAGTATTAGTACATGGACTGAATTGCGGAATGAATTTCTGGAAAACTTCTTTCCTCCGAACGTCATCAGGCAGAGAAGGAAGGAAATCATCAGATTTGCTCAAAGACCCAATGAGAGCTTCAGTGAGGCATGGGAGCAGTTCAAAGAGCTACTGAGATCTTGCCCCGGACATGGTTTTCCACCAGGAGAACAGGCAGGAGCATTCTACGAGGGACTCAATGATAAGACCGTCAAGTTGGTGGACACCACACTAGGAGACACCATCATGACGAAAAGCGGAAATAAGGCCATGGAATTATTCCAGAAGATGGCCAACAACAGTCAAAGGTGGTCCTCAAGTCGAACTCGACCTGTAAAAGCGGTCGAGAAAGTGGTGAAGAAAGTTGCCGAACAATCTGATTTGGCAACCGAGTTGAAAAAGCTAAAGGAAGAGTTCGCTGCTCTAAAGCAAGAGAAAATAGTTGCTGCAGTAGAGACAGTGCAAGCTCCACCTGAGGGGGATGGTGCCGAGGTAAACTTCATCCAAAGGGGTGGTTATTGATAAGCTCATTATTTTACTCGCTTATCTATATTATTTTCTACTATTTTATGTAGTTTTATTGAGTTTATATATATATTCTATGCATGAGTCTATATTGGGTGGTATTATGCGCATCTTGGTGTTTTTGCAGGTTTTAGGCCTTAATTCACTTGAAAACCGTTCCGAAAGCAGTGACGTGTAAGATTAGCAGTGAAGAGTTCTTCCACAAGAGGGATTTGGGCTATTGTCACATGGCAATGGATGATGCTTTGAGTTAGCTCTCCAACGAAACTGGAATCGGGTCAATCCGAGTTTGGGAGAGGAAGTTATGGCCAAAACCGTGAGACCGCGCAGAAGGGGCGAGAGACCACGTCGATCGACGCCAATCAGCATCGATCGACACTGAAGAGGAAGCCACGTTGATCGATGCCAATCAGCAACGATCGACGCGAGCGAGTCTGTTGGAGCGGAATTTCGATGAAAATCGGATTTATTCATATCTTTAGCCCTATATTTGATAGGATACACATCCACCCCTATAAATACCTAACCAAATTCGACTTTTTGAAGGCATCTATCATTCCCTATCATATTTTCATTCCACAATTTAGTTTTTAGAGTTTGGAGACTTGGGGAACACGAAACCCTTTTATTTTCTTGTAAGTTCTTTATGTTTATGAAATTTAATATATTTTCTTTTGAATTTCTATCTACGATGAGTGGCTAGAAACCCTAGCGGGTTCTAGAGGTTGATATTATTATGGATGCATGTTAGGATTAATTAATTAGGTTCATGATTCCTGTGTTTATTTTATAATTCTAATTTAATTCAAGGACCGAGAGGTGACGATTAATTTAGATGTCTAGCTATTGATAGAAGGATTGAGAGATGAATATTGATAGTGGGATTAGGAATGCATGATACAATCTGCACTATCCAAACAGATGTACTAGACTATAGGAATAGAACTGAGCTTATTAGATTGACTAATTTGGTGTACTTTGAGACCGAGCGGAGATAGTCACTAATTAATTGATTCCTACATGTTATCCATAATAAGAATTCTTCCCTAGAATCTGTGTTCCTTTAAATTTGCTTTCAAAACCTCTTTAAATTTCAGCATTGTCATCTTTATTTTCCAAACAAAACCCTAATTTTGAATTCCTCAAATAATGAATCTTAGGATCATAGCTAGTATATAGGATAGTTTCCCCACACAATTCCCCTGGATTCGATAACCTTAGGGTTTACAAATTTATTTGCCACTGTTTCTATAATTAATTTGTAGATTTTACAGTGATCAGTTATCAAAACAACTACCGAGGAGGATATCAGCAACACAATCAACAACATAACCAGCCCTTTACTTATAATCACGCGAGGAATCACCCTGGATTTTCCTACGCGAACCCTCAAGCAGCGGAGCAGCCATCACCGGGATTCGCTGTACAAGATGGAGCAATAGAGGAGAAGAAGAAGCAGCTTAATCTCGAGGAGATTCTGGCCAAATTCATGCAAGGCTCCACTGATAAGGTAGCCAAGCTGGAGCAAGAAATCTCGGGGGTGAACACTAAGGTTGATCAGGTGCACAAGCATGTGCAGATTATAGAAAATCAGGTCAGCCAGATTGCCGATCTCCTCGGAGCTCAACACAAGCCGGGACAACTCCCGAGCAATACTCAGGTCAACCCCAAGAATCAAAATCAGAGGAACCAGGTGAATGCCATAACTTCGAGAGGGGGAAAGTCGTATGAAGGGCCAAAACAGGCACAGAAAGAAGCCGAGCAGGATGATGAAGCTGTCCCAAACGTATCTCCATCGATCGATGCAGCATCTCCGTCGATCGACGCAGCACCGAAATCTACGTCGACCGACGTGGATCCACGTCGATCGATGTTCGCTCCAATTCAGCCACTGAAGAAACCTCCTCTGCCATATCCGCAGCAGTTTGCCAAGACAAAGATGAACGAGAGGTATGCACACTTCTTGGAAACTATGAAGAAAGTGCATATCAACATTCCATTGGTCGAAGCCCTGCAAGAGATGCCCGGATATATCAAATTTCTGAAAGACATAGTCTCTCAGAAAAGACTCTTCTTGGAGCATGAGATGGTCAACCTGTTCGAAGAATACAGCACCATAATTCAGAAGAAGATGCTAATCAAAAGGGAGGACACGGGCTCTTTCACAATCTCTTGCATCATCGGAGGAGAGACCTTCGGGAAAGTTCTCTGCGATTCAGGTGCATCAATCAACCTGATGTCGCTGTCACTTTTCAATCGGTTGAAGATCGAAAACATCAAGCCCACGACAATCTCACTTCACATGGCTGACCGATCGGTGTCTTACCTGAGAGGCATCGTGGAAGATGTGCTAGTAAAGGTCAAAGATTTCATCATTCCAGCCGATTTCGTGGTGCTCGACATGGAAGAAGATCAGAATATTCCTCTAATCCTTGGAAGACCATTTTTGAAGACCCGAGGGGCATTGATTGACATTCGAGACGGCAAACTGACACTCCGAGTGAACAACGAGTCAGTCACATTCTTGATCTATAAAGCAATGCAGAAGCACAATGATGGAAGCTACCGGGAGGAATGCCACATGATCGACTGCTTCAAGCCGGTAATGTCTTCTCCCTTCGCTTCCCTCAAAAGCGAGCCGGACTTTTTGGAGAACTGCCTACGACACTCGCTATACTCGTCAACAGATCTGGACGAGGCAAGCGAAGAGATCTTGGATCTGGTCATGGAGCTGGATGTGCTCGAGGAGATAACTCGGGAAAAAGAAACCAAAAGAGAACCATTGCCTAGCCATTACTGCCGGAACAAACAAGAAAAAGATGGGAGAAAGCACACATCGATCGATGCCACGTGCTTGTCGATCGACGCTGTTGTAGAGTCCATGTCAATCGACATGACACCTTCATCGATCGATGCAAACCTGGGAAAGCCGTCATCCAGCTCTGATCCACCAATTCTGGAACTCAAGACGCTTCCGGCACATCTCAGGTACGCATTTCTGGGTTCTAATGATACTTACCATGTTATTGTTTCTGCCCATCTTACACAGGGGGAGTTAGATAAACTACTGCGAGTTCTACGAAAATACAAATCCGCCATCGGATGGACTTTGGGGGATATCAAGGGGATCAACCCTTTGCTTTGCATACACAAGATCATCCTTGAAGAGGACGCCACACCAAAGAGACAAGCACAGTGATGACTGAATCCCATCATGCAAGAAGCCGTAAAGAAGGAGGTTCTCAAACTCCTAGACCATGGCATAATATATCTGATTTCCGACAGCAAGTGGGTGAGCCCTACACAAGTAGTAGCTAAGAAAGGGGGGATGCAGATAGTGAAGAATGATGATGGAGAGGAAGTTGCGACAAGACCGATCACGGGATGGCAATTTTGCATTGACTAACGAGCTTTAAACAATGCCACATGCAAGGATCATTTTCCTCTTCCTTTCATTGATCAAATGCTTGATAGATTATCCGGTTACCCTTTTTATTGCTTTCTTGATGGTTACTCAGGGTACAACCAGATAGCTGTGGCGCTAGAAGACCAGCACAAGACTGCATTCACCTGTCCATATGGAGTGTTCGCCTACCGACGGATGCCCTTTGGATTATGCAATGCACCGGCAACCTTCCATAGATGCATGATGGCAATCTTCCACGACTTGATCGAAGATGTCATGGAGGTATTTATGGATGATTTCTCAGTTTTCGGTAGCTCATTTGATATTTCTTTGCAGAATCTAGCTACTGTACTTGAGAGATGCACTGAGACAAACCTATGCCTCAATTGGGAGAAATACCACTTCATGGTGCGAGAAGGAATTGTGTTGGGACATCGAGTATCAGCTAAAGGACTAGAAGTAGATCGAGTCAAAGTGATAGCCATTGAAAAGATGCCACCACCAACAAGTGTCAAAGCAGTCCGAAGTTTTCTAGGCCACGCCGGATTCTATAGGAGGTTCATCAAAGACTTCTCAAAGGTATCTCGACCCTTGTGCAACCTGCTGGAGAAGGATGTTTCCTTTGTTTTTGATGACGAATGCTTGAAGGCCTTTGAGAAACTGAAAGAGGCACTAGTGACTACGCGGGTCTTGACCTCGCCAGATTGGGATGAGCCATTCACATTGATGTGCGACGCGAGTGACTACGCTGTTGGGGCAGTCTTAGGGAAACTGAAAGGAAGACTTTTCCATGTGATTCACTACGCCAGCAAGAGCATGCATCCGGCTCAATGCAACTACACCACTACGGAAAAGGAAATGCCCGTGGTTGTGTACGTTTTTGACAAGTTTCAGTCTTATCTGATAGGCTCGAAGACGATTGTCTACACCGACCATGCAGCCATCAGATATCTATTCGCGAAGCAAGATGCCAAGCCTAGATTGATCCGGTGGATATTGTTGCTGCAAGAGTTTGATTTGGAGATCAAGGATAGAAAAGGGAGCGAGAATGTGATTGCCGACCACTTGTCAAGACTCGAGCCACCAGTTGTTGGGGATGATCAGCAGATGAGGATCCGAGAGACGTTCCCCGACGAACAAATCTTTGTTCTTAGGGATTTGAAAGAGACGTATGAGTCCAAGACGCCCTGGTATGCGGATTTCACCAACTACTTGGTCGGCGGCGTACTTTCTCCGGACTCTTCTCCATATGCGAAGAAGAAGTTTCTGCACGATGTCAGATTCTACTATTGGGAGGATCCTTATCTTTGGCGTAGATGTGCTGATGGCGTCATTCGCCGTTGTGTGCCCCAGTTCGAGTGGCAACAAATCTTCGAAGCCTGCCATTCATCTCCGAGTGGCGGTCATCATTCAGCCAACCGGATGACATTCAAAATTCTTGCAAGTGGATTCTACTGGCCATCTATCTTCGAGATCTACCGTGGATAGATTTTGAGTTGTGATCGCTGCCAAAGAACTGGCAACATCTCGCGGAGGGATGAGATGCCACAGACTCCGGTTATTGAAGTTGAAATCTTTGATGTTTGGGGGATCAACTTCATGGGACCGTATCCGCCATCCCAAGGGTTCTCATATATTCTACTGACAGTGGACTACGTGTCACGATGGGTCGAAGTTGTTCCAACAGTCACCAACGACTCCAAAGTCATCATCAAGTTCCTGCAAAAGCTCATAACGAGATTTAGGACGCCAAGAGCCTTGGTGAGCGATGGGGGATCCCATTTCTGCAACAAATGGCTTGCCTCTCTTCTTGCAAGGTACGGAGTCAAGCACCGAATCACCACCCCATATCATCCTCAAGGGAATGGGCTGACGGAGCTGTCCAACCGAGAAATCAAGCAAATCTTGGAGAAGACGGTGAAGCAAAGAAAGGATTGGGCGGCAATACTTGATGAGGCATTATGGGCATACTGCACCGCCTACAAAACGCCCATTGGGACGTCACCATATCAGCTGATTTTCGGGAAGTCCTATCACCTGCCCATTGAGATGGAGCACAAGGCCTGGAGAGCAGTGAAAGAATTGAATTTGGATTAGAAGACGGCTACAGAAGAGCGCGCCATGGCATTGAACGAGCTGGAAGATTTCAGGGATGAAGCCTATGAGAACAATGTCATTTACAAAACACGAGCAAAGAGGTTTCACGACAAGGGGATTCGCTCACATGTGTTTTAATCAGGTGACAAAGTCCTCTTCAAATCCCATCTCCGCTTCATGCCCGGAAAGTTGCAATCAAAGTGGGCTGGACCATACACCGTGATCTGTCAATTTCTGAACGGTGTAGTCGAGCTGGCTGGCCAAGATGGGAAAAGCTTTAAGGTGAACGGGCAGAATCTTAAACCGTACTACACCCCACTCCAAATCGGAGCGGTGGAGAAGTACTACTTGAATCGCCCACGAATTCCAGGTATTGTCGAGCTAGTGACATAAAACCAAGCACTGGTTGGGAGGTAACCCAACAGTTTACTGCTTTCTCTACTTTTGTTATTCTAATTCAGTTTAGTCGAGTCATTAGGATTTAGTATTTTCAGTTAATTTTTTTCAAATTTTTGTTTCGAGTCTAGTGCTCTATCGGGGCCACATCGATCGATGCCATTTGGCGTTGATCGACGTGTGTTTTTTGGCCATGTTGATCGACGTCCTTCAGCGTCGATCGACGAGAGAACTTTGTCCACGTCGATCGATGCGAGGTTTTCTGAGCACGAACAGAGACGGGTTTTAAATCCATTTTACCTCATTTTCCCTCACAAACACACACACACGACTTCTCTCTCTCTCTCAAACACCCACCTCGAAAATTTTCTCCCAGAAACTTGCCGCTACAACCACGGGTATGTATCCTAGACACTTCCACTTCGATTATTTCATGAGTTGTGAATGATTTGAGCATGATTTTGGTGAAAATTGAACTTTGGAGCCCTAGTTTCCATTTTTGCATTTTTGTCGATTTCATTGCTATTCGTTACGATTATTCGATATGGGTAGTTGTTTTAGTCGATATACTTGCTTTTGGTAGATTTGTAGCTTGGATTTCATTGAATATGACTTTTGCTTGTTTGAGGATAATTTCGATTGGGGGGTGATTTTCAAATCCTGCTATTTTGGGGTGAAATTCTTTCGATTTAGGATGGAATATGCTAGGATGGAGTATGAATTGCATGAATGTCGAACCAATTTCGCTTGGGTAGATGCATTTTGTGGATAATTGCACATTTTTGTTGTAATAATGTTTGGGAATTTTTTTGAAGTATAGTGATGAGTATTGACATTTTTCTTACTACCCTTGCAGTTCATCATGGACTTTCGACCCACCTTTGCTAACCGGACTGCAGAGAGACGCTACAGAAAATTCACAAGCACCAAGTTCACTGTCCGGCAGACACTTTACCCCTGCCCTGAGACAATGGATAGGCTAGGGATTCGAGCTGATGTGGAGGCTCTTTTGGAGAAAGTAGATTGGAGTGCTTGGATGACAGCGCAGTGGCCGACATACCGGTCGCTTGTCCTGGAGTTTCTTGCGTCACTCTATGTCTATGAGGTTCAGCCGGAGTCGTAGCCTACCACCATCTCCTTCCAGCTTCTGAATGAACATTACGAGATGCCGAGGGATGTGCTTGAAGGCATTTGGGGAGTCCGAAAAGAGGGGGATGGTTTTCTTCCCCCGAGTTTTGTTATTGCCCGATTCTGGAGCCAGATTGCAGCTGAAGCAAAGGAGGATTTACGAGAGTTCGACTCGGGCAATTTGAAAGCTTCTTCTATCGACAACCCCGTGTTCCGCAATCTTCAGAGGTGCATGGGGGTGACGATCACTGGCAGATATGAAAGCGCCAAGGCGAGAGTGGGGGAGCTGTACGCCATTTACTGCATGTTGACGGGAGAAGAGTTCAGCTTTGCGGCGTTGGTTATGGACCACTAGAGGCATCAAATCAAAGCCACCAAGGGCAACATTTGGAGCGCGGGATTGATTACCCCGATTGCGGAGCATGTGGGGATCGACTTGACCAACATCGCTGCTATCGAGGATAGCAGTCGAGGACTTGGCACCGGACACCTGGTCCGGATGTTGATGCTTTCACCCCGGGAGGCAGGATGGTCATTGCGGATGTCCAATGGGGACAGGTTCCCACTTTCGCAGAGGGAGCTCACGCGTGTCACAGATTATCACTTCCGCGATAACTGGTTGATTAGCACACCCTCCCACATGCGGCTCATGGCTGGATCACGTGGAGGACCCAGTACATCCAGACTCCGTCACCGACCGCTGACGCAGCCGGACCAGCAACCGCCGCAGACCCCCCAGAGGATGCAGGGTATGAGGACCACGAGGATGAGGAGCGCGATGGAGGTGGAGAGGAGATTTCGGACCAGACCGGTGGACCATCGTTTAGCCACTTTGCGGGAGAGTCTTCATCTTCCGGGGTGGATCTGGCGACGTTCTATTAGTTCATGCAGCAGCAGGCTGCTTGGCAGACGGAGGAGCACACCTGGCAGACAGAGTTTCACCAGCACGTGACCACGAGGCTCAACAGCCTCGACATGCAGATGCAGTGCCTCCTCCTGAACACCCAGCCTGACTCAGTCTATCTCCGCCGCCAGCGTGAGCGCCAGGATCTCCGGCGGAGACTTCCCATATGGCCATCTCCCGATGTAGTGATGGAGGATCCTCCGGATGAGGAATGAGGTACCGTTTCCTTTTTCCTATCTAACTTTCAAACTTGTCCACTCCTTCGAGTGAAACAAGTTTGGGGGGATGAGGATCGAAAAAGGAAAACGTTTGTTTTATTTTTATTTAGTTATGTTATTTTATTTTATTTTCGATTTTTTTCTTTTGTTTTCGATTTTTTTCGTTTTTGTTTTTTCTGAACCATCACCATCCTTGTTCTTTTGCTTCAGTGTGAACAATTGCTCTCTGTAAGGCTTTTCACTCAAATTAGTATTTTGAACTCTTGATTTGTGGTACTAGTTCTGAATTGAATAGTCTTGAGCATTGTTTTAGGAGCTTTTGAACATAGGGCAGTCGGAACTACTTTTGATTATGTTGGTGTTGAGAATGATGACATGTCTTTCCTTGAATAAGAACTGGTGATTGATAATGGTGATATTTGTTGATTGAGAATGATAATCTGTGTGATAGAGTAGCCGATGATAGGAGCTATTTTGCGTGATAGGTTGATCTTTGAAATATAAATTTTTGCATGATAACTGTTCAAAATTGGATAATTATTGAGGAGTAACAAAAAAAAATTTACTCTGTGTGAAATTTGAGCCATTTTTCTCGTTTGATGAGTGACAAGGTTATTAGACTTACTTCCTAGAATTTGATGAATTTCTCTCTTGAGGTTGCATTAAGTGTGGTAATAGGGTGAAAATGATTTTAGGCATGTTCTTTCGTAGCCCATCTCCCATACACTAACCTTTAATTTCCACTTGTAGCCCCTTTGAGCCTTGAATAAAAATTTTCTTTAACTAGAACGGTTGATGAATAACAGGATTGTGATTTATAGGATGGTGTGAATTGTGGGATTGTGATATGAGGTTGTGTGCAAAAATAGGGGTTCCCATGGGTAAATTAAAAAAAAAGTGAACATTGGTGAAAAAGAAAGAAAAGAGAAGAGAAAAATGAAAAAATTCATATGTTGTAGTTCACGAAGGTTTGAAACAAGTTATTAAGGGACCCTGAAAATTATAAAAGAGAAGGAACAAAATTGAGCATGAAAAGAAAAAAAATTATGTGGTTATGATATGCTTGGGTTTTTGGGATTGATTGCAATAGTTTGAGTCACTTAGCCAAAAATATCCCACCTTTTAAGTAAGCCACATTAAAACAAAATTAAGACCTTTCTGATTCCCCGAAAAGCCACACTAACAAGCAGTGGAGAGATGAGAAATTTGTCAAACCTATGGTGAGGTAAACTAAAACTTTGAATGAGTGTATTGCAAACCCTTTACTTGATTGAGCGATGAGTGCAAACGCTGTCCGGTGAGGTTTCTCATAATAATTTAACAGTGATAATTTGTTTAGATTGCATGATTTATATGAATTAGTGATACTTAGATTGCAAAACAAGCTTGTGAGGCATTGTACACTTGTATCTGCATTTTATTTGATTTCTTTTTTGTGAATTGATCGAGGACGATCAATGGTTTAAGTTTGGGGGAGTTGATAAGTTAGTATTTTTACCAACTTATCTAGTTGTTCTTTGACTGATTGAGTGATGTTCAGATTGTTTTTAGTGTCTTTTTCGTGCATGGATTGGCTTTTGTGCGCGTAATGTCGTGTTAGATGAATCATGCAGGTTTTTAGTCGAAAATAGGGAAGAAAAGGAAAAGTGCTTGAAATGCCAGGTCCACGTCGATCGACGCCAGGGCACGTCGATCGACGAAGAAATTTGGGAGGAGCGATCGACGAGAGGAAAGGAGAGATTGACGTGCGGAAATAAAGCCTCGTCGATCGACGCAAGGTGGCGTCGATCGACGAGGGTGTTCCAAGGGCGTCGATCGACACTCATCTCCTATGATCGACGCAACTGCAACTGCGGGATTTCCTAATCTGAACCTGATTTGAAAATAGAGCCATATCTAATCGAAGATGTTGTTTGATACATCTTTCATTATTATAAATAGCCATGTAAAATTCGAATTTAAGGGTGGAAATCATTATAGCAATTAAGAGATTTTAGAGTTGAAGAATTTAGAAGATTTCCAAGAGTTTTTAGAGTTTATGATTGAAAACAGAATTTTGTGGGAAGACATTCAAACCCAAGTTTTTATGCAATTTCTATGATGAATATTGCTATGAATATGTGTAACTAACTTCCTTCTCAGATTCTAGGGTTTCGAATTATCATTGTATGCATGTTTGATTAATTGAATTATTTTCCCTTTCCCTTCGTAGTGATATCTGTGTTTATTCATAATCTTGAGTTTGTTGGCCACATCTTAGGATTAATTAGTTGATTACTTGAGACGTAACTGTAATGGTTTTCAATGGAAAGAGATTTTCACAATATAATTTGATTTCTTGTCGTAACTGAAAGAGATAAATTATAAGAATAAATCTGTAGATCTTTGGAGTTAATTAATTGATCTTGAGACCGAGCGGAGATAGGTAATTAATTAATCTACTTTATGAATTGTCCAACAAAGAAGTTCATAATACTTTTTCTGATGTTTCACTACGAAGTGTAATTAAATTGGGAATTAATAAATTTATTCTTACATGTCATACTTGATAGGTAGATATCCCTGGAATCTGTACTTCTCATAATCTTTCATCAAAAGTATTTCAATTTCCTGTTTAATTTTAATTCACAAGCATTACGATTTTTGAAACAGACAAAACCATAAATTTGATTTTCCTAACCAGTATTTTGAGAACTTATGATATAGTACTTAAGGTTCTTCATTATTTCATTCCCTGTGGGATCGATAATTTTATTTGCCACTATATTATTAGCTTTGCTAAGTCACTGTCAAAATAATTTTAGTGATCAATAGTACCGTACAAAAATAGTACCAAAAGCTAATGCGAATTTGGGAGCAATGAATGTGCTAACAAATCAGCAGAACTGCATACAAATCAGAGAGCAATGAGAGTGCTAACTTACATGCAAAATTGAAGACAGATTAGAGAACAATAAGAATGCTAACAGATCAGCCCCAAGAGCTTCAGTACAAGACTAATCACACAGATAATGCCAATCAGTTCTGAAAGCAACAGGAATGCTCACAGCTCAGACAAGCGGCAGTTGTGCTTAATGATCATAGGGCAACCAAAATGCCAACAGATCAGAAAGCAACAGATAAATACCACAACAGGCAAAGCAACAAAGAATAACAACAAGAAGGCGGAAAGAAACACTCAGATAAAGGACAGAGCAAGAAACAGAATAGTGCAGCGGAAGAAATCACAGGATCACAGAACCCTAGAATCAACTAACAGCAGCAAATCCCATATCAATTCGACACACAGGTCGTCTAGGAATTGAAAATTGCAAAGGTTTCAATCACTATACCTAAGCGGGGCCCTAGCAGAGGGTATCCCATCTTACCTCCGCACTCTGGAGTGCCAACGACGCAGGCTACCAGAGGCGGTTCTCCCCCTGGCGAAACTTCCCCTCCCCCTGTGGCTCTGAAACCACTGTAGGGTTCAGAGGGGCCGTCGGTTGGTATTAGAAAACTCGACCTCACCGTTCGCAGCCCAAGGACTTTGAGTAGCCTGTTGGACAGCACCTCTTCCAGGCTCAGATCGCCGTGCCTTTGACCGTGTAGTATCTTCGTAGTGCGCCTCCCTCTGGACCTTTAGATGGAGATACCTTGAACCCGACAACTCCAACGAGCCACAACAACAAAGTTTGATGTCCCCCACAAATGAGAGCTCCACCTTAAACACAACCCACACAAGGTATAACACAAAGGTACGAAGTAAGAAGCAATCAGCCACACTGATGCGGCTGAATGAAGAAGAAGGAGGTTGCTAATATCTCTTTGCTTGCTTAACCCTAATTAAAATAATTAGGGAATATATATATGTGTTTTCAGCCACAGCCGCAGCCGGTTAAGAGAAGGGGACAAAGGGCTGGGGATAATAATAAGAGAAAATGGGTTGAAATACCAAGTGGGCTGAAATTAAGAGGATGGGCCTAAATTTCCACGAAGGTGATTCAAGTTTGAATAATTTAATTAGTTCATTTAAACCTAATCAATTATGGAAGTTGCGGATTACTAAGTTAATTGATTAATAATGATTTTTAAGATATAGATATATCAAAAATTTTGTTGAGGATTAGATTTGTCTTGATAAAATTTGATTTGATTTGATTTTTATCTTTTTAGATAAGTGTAATATCCCTAAGTTTAATTAAACTAATCAAAGCTTCTTTATGAATTAAATTGGAAAATTATTTAACAATTTGTTTTAAGTTTCTCATTTAATAAGTTTTGAACTCCTATCATTGCATACATGTCAATTTCATGATAAATAAATATTAATAGGTATGTTTTAAAGAACCCAAAATAGCCATGCAAAAAAATTACGTTAGAAACTCGAGCACAATGAATTTGGGTTTCTAACATTATTTTTAATATGTTTAAAATTCCCGCTTGAGCCCAAATGCTTCATTTCTTTAACTATGCTAAGGTTTGCTTGACATTAATTTATGAAACATCTGATTAAGAATCCGAGGCCCGTGAAATATTTATTGATATTTCTAACTATTAAATTCGAGGTGAAAATGATTTAATTACAAAATTATTGAATTAAATCCGCAAGTAGAGCGTGTGATTTGGAGCATTTATGTGGTTGTCTATTCTTCAAATTGGACCATGTTTGTCGAATTAAAAAATCACCTAAGGATGGATATCGGAGTATAAATACTCGATTGAGCATTTTTGGAAATGCAATTGAACTCCGCCAATAAAATCATGCCACGTGGAACCCTAACCACAAAAATCACTTTCTAATTTGTTTTTCTACATTATGGTTGATAAGAGTGAGAGACATAGAAAAAAAAAAACAACCAATCCTTTCTCTCCGTACGCCACAACCTTCAACTACTTGCTTCCTATTCGTTTTCCAGCCGACACAATCGTATTCAACCTTTGACTATAAAATACTGAAGAAAATTATCGGTGAGAGCTTACCAAAGACTACTCACACACATTACTTGGTTGAGAAACGAAAGAGATACATCTCTCTAAATATTTTGTGACAGCAAATTGACGAGTTCTTCACTTTGACATTGGATGTTTTAAGTCTTCATTGATCTTGAAATAAACTTGATATATGTATTCCTCATGTCTCATGGATCGTTTTAATATAAGTTGGTCGGTACTTCATATCTTCGATATTTAAGTTTAAATATCAATAATAAGACATGTTATACAAGTGTTTATGCACTTGAAATTGATTTCAAATGTCAAGAAATGCTCGATTAATTATATGCAATTATGAGTACAATGTTAGTTGTTTAACAAGTGAATGAGTTATGAACTTGATCATTTGTTAATCGTGGATTGGTTAGCATACATAAACATGATTAGATGAGTTACATGCATACTTCAACTTAGGAATATTGCATGTTGAGTTGAGTAATTCTTGTCAATCAGTGGATCAAATTATACTGTTATTTAACCTAATGGATTTGTATACTCAAAGCATAATGATTGGTATATTATGTACAAGGTTTTTGCTTAATATATTGGGAAACGTGAATGTTGAATGTTCATCACCTGTCTGAATAAAAAAACATGTATCGTAAACGTTTGTATTCTCTATCTCGTTAATAGAGAGATCATACGGTATGTAGTAGATCATGGAAGATTGTATGAATCGCCAGACCTAGCAAGATATAAACTATTATAACAGATGAGACAGTCTTAGGATAGACTGTCACTATAATCTGCAGCATACACCGTAATAAGCGGCTTATCTTGGTTGCTTGGTACGGTGGCGCGTGCAGTACGCATTGATATGACCTAAGTTAAGATAAGATATATACAGATTTGTGTATCACTTTGAGATGCTATGGTGGATAGCCTTTTCTGTACTCGTATGTCTATATCTTGGGTGAGAGCAGTTTATGTATGATTGTTTGTGACTGGAACTAGGCCACCATATCCAGTATACTATCGTGGCATTCCCTGAGCAGCTCAAAAGGTTAATTATGCTAAAATCCTGCAAGCTGATTAAGTTCAAGCATAAGTGAAAATGTTGAGTGTAATAAAAAGTGTTAATTAATTTATTGGCTTGTTAGAGCTAAAAATTAATTAATAAATATCTGTAACCTTAAATATGGGGATATACTAAGCATATGCAACTCGTTCCTCATGATGTGGTAATAAATTGGTGGGACATTATTGATTCTCTGGTGGCATGAATCAATATTAATTGATTAATTATTTTATATTATGAGTTGAATATAATAATTAATAAATTGATAGACCTTATTTGTTATTCGCATACTGATCCCTTGTCTGGCCCATAAAAAACTCAAGCCCATTAGAGATATCTCTTATAAGTACCCCTCAGGTTCTCAGATCACATACACCACAAGATCATAAATTGTTGAGTTGCAAAATAGAGATTTGGGAGCTGCAGTAGACGATTTTGATACGAGAGAGGGAAGGAAGTTCTAATTCTTAGTAGGCACGATATATGGAGGAAATCTCCTACAAATATCCGGATCAGAGTGAGGGATACAGATCAGAAGATCGTATCTTGAAGATTCTTTTCTTCTTTTCTACCTACAGTTTCGAACTTAATTTTATTAAATTCAGAGACTTAATTCCTTCATCTTGTAGGATTAAATCTTATTGCACAAGAAAGAGGATGGAAGATCAGAATCCCTGCGCAACTACTTCAAAGTTCTTACAATTCAGGTATTCCGAAAAACTAATCTTTGCATTTCAACTGAGCATGCTAGGAATTATTACAGGCATAACAATTTATTTTAGATATCCTACATCCAGCTTGGGTCATAGATTAGAAATTCAATTTACAACAATCACTTTAATTGGTATCAGAGCCAAATTGAATTCATTGGGTCTGTCGATAAAATAATATTGCATGTAATTATGCTTTATAATGATTGTTATTGAATTGCAATGATTGTTTGGATTGTATGGATTTTTGTTCCTCATGGCTCTCGCGTTAATTCGCCCAATTATAAGGATTAGTTTGTTTTAACCCACGAGATAAATCTGTGGTTATATTTATTTTTCCAATTGTATTAGGATGTTTTTTCCTTGTAAAAAATATCTTCGAAATGAAAGAAAACAAAAAACACGAACAACACAAAGAATGAAGAAAGCCACAAGCGGCGGCGGCGAGCACGGCAGCAGCGGTGGAACCCTATAATTTGCGCATGTAGTCGTGCATAGTAGGCAGTTGCGTGGCCTGTGCATGGCGTCGCAAGGCGGTAGTGGTGCGGGTGTTGGGTTTTGTATACAGAACAAGCTGGCAGACTAGCAGAGTTGAACAACAGGCAAATAGTGGTTCCACAAAGGTCCATCTTGGATCGATTTCTACCACAACTGGAAGAGCCCAGATTCAGAGTGAGGATTGATGCCAATAATTTTGAGTTAAAAACTGGGCTAATTCTGATGGTGCAGCAAAACCAGTTTGGGGGGAGAGCCGTAGAGGATCCGTATGCCCACCTCAACCAATTCATAGAGGTGTGCGATACAGTGTAGTGGAATGGAGTCCCCAGGACGTCATCAGAATGAGGTTGTTCTCGTTCTCACTCAGAGACGAGGCGCGGTCTTGGTATGCTGGTTTGGACAAGAGTCAGATTGGGACATGGGGGGAACTTCGAGATGAATTCCTCACCAACTTCTTCCCACCGAGCATGCTGCTGAAAAGGAAAGCTGTTATCACCACTTTCAAGCAACTGTATGATGAATCACTCTACGAGGCCTGGAAGAGATACAAAGAGCTTTTACGACTCTGTCCCGGACATGGAATTGATCTCGAGATGCAAGTTTGCCACTTCTATGAAGGTCTGAATCCTCACATGAAGGAGATGGTGGATGCATCTGCTGGCGGGATACTGATGAAGAAGAGTGGAGCAGAGAGTATGAGGTTATTGGCAGACATGGCCCTGAACAACCACCAGTGGCCGACTGAAAGACAGGTGTCGGTCAAAGCAGTGGAGACAAAGCTAGAGTTGGATGTGGTTGCTGAGGTGAAGAAGCTCCGGGAAGTGATTGAAAAGTTGGGTACAACAAAAGCTGCAGTTGCTACTACTGAGCCTAGCATGGCCATTGTTCCGGTGGAGACTGACTACATCAATCGGGGTGCAAGCAGTTCGTCTGGAACTGCTGGGTCAGAGGTGAACTACATTGGTGGTGGTTATCAAAATAACTACCAAGGTAATCAGGGGTACCATTACAACCATGGGCGATCTCACCCAGGTTTTTCTTATTCTAACCACTCTGATGCATAACGCCCTCCGCCTGGTCTTGATGTAGGTTCAGGAGGAGAGATCGTGGAGAGAAAAAAGTTTGTGCTTGAAGAAACATTGGAAAAGTTCATCAAGAGCTCGGACAATAGATTTGGCAAAGTGGAGAACAAAGTCAAAGGGATGGCCAATCACATGCAATTAATGACAAAGCATTTCCAGATGATGGACACCCAACAGAGTCAGATATCCACTACCTTGGGTACTCAGTGGTAGCCGTGAGAAGCACACACAAATAACACGTTAAATTTATCAATCCGGTTTCTTTTCTAATTCGCTCAAGTGGATATCATCTACTCAATTGAAGGTATCAATAGCTAGGTTACACAAAAGTCGTTGGTTTTTATCTATCTAAGCAATGAATTGTAAACAAAGCTTTAAATGCAAACAATCAACTATTAAACAAATTGCTAACTTCTTCAATCAATCAATTCAATCAATGGTATAGGTAGATTAAGATAACAAATCCGACAATCTTAGAAGATAGTGAGTGATTGTAAACTTCAATTGTTCCAAATTAAACCAAGTTATGTTGCAAACGAATTTTAATTCCTATGAGGTTGAGCAACCAACTCTAATGTCGCTAGTTACTTGCTACGAATAACTAACGGTAGATGACACTAGGAATTGCAAACAACTACGTTATTAACTCCTAGGCCACTCCCAACCGATCGTCGATTATTGCCCTACAATACTAGCCCCACAAAGGGATTGGAACTAGAACTATAAGATTATGCACTTATCAGGACGATTCCGTTCGCGTGTTGGCTGCAACGTTCACGTCAACTACCTAAAGGCTGGCTATTACCTACACCTAATAGGCAAGAGCAAGCTCAAGTGCAAATCAACCCCTCATAGGAAAGTAAACAAGCATAATCGATTCAATCCATCACAATATCCGTAATACAACACTCACTAATGAAATTAGTTCTCCATACCTTGAGTTAAGTACAATACAAATTGAGAGTTGAAAGAATTCATTACAAAACTTCAAGGTCAACGATTGATCTTCTTCGGTTGTCTTCCTTGAATCCAATCTACCTCCCTTTCTTCTTCAATCTTCACCAAATGGATGGAATGTGGCTTGATTCCCATTAATTTTGGTTGGGGAGAGGTTTTGAGATAAATCTAGGGAGAAGTATCGTGATGGTTATTCTAATTTTGGGCCAAAGTTCTTCAATTAACTAATTTTCCCCCTTTTATAGGCGAGCAAACAGGGCCTCGGATCGCCCGAGCCAAAATTGGCTCGCCCGAGCCTTCCTGGAAACCGTGGGAAGTTGGGAGGCACGTTCTGGCTTGGCCGAGCCAGAACCGCTCGACCGAGCCTGCTCTCTATCAGCATGGCTCGGTCGAGCCTGCACTGCTCGGCCGAGCGAGCTCTCTGTCCGGTTCAGCTCGGCCGAGCCTACTTTGCTCGGCCGGGCGACTCCTCCAAGCCTCCGAAACTCTCCTTTTGCTCTGCTCAGACGAACCTAACCTCCTCGGACTTCAAACTCGGACGATTTTCCTCCAAAACTCCACCAAATATGCCATATTATGCTCAGAACACGTCCTACAATATTTCAAACACGAAAACAAGACAAAAGAACAACGAAAGTTATGATATTAGGGTAAAATGGCCACAAACATGCACGCTCACACATCAAAAAATAGGTCATTTTACACGCATATCATAATCCCCCAAACTTGAACCTTTGATTGTCCTCAATCAAAACAAAGTTTAGCAATCAATAAACTTCATCAATCAACCTCATAGCTCATCATAGTCTTCTTGGCATGCTCTTATCGAACGAGATTATCACCTAACTTTGTGACACGGTTAATGCTAACGACTCAAACCACTCATCAACGTTGGATAAAGAAATGAAAGCACTCCCTTACGTGTTTAGGATTTGATGAATTTCTCTCATTCACGAGATATCGAGCACAATTTCCATAGGCTTGAAACAATTCTCACCACTATACTACAACGAGTTGGCTCCTAAAATCAAAAAGGTCTTTGTTTTCGGTTATAACGTGGCTTACTAAAGGGTAGGTGGTTTTGGGCTAAAGTGACGAACTTCTCCATATCCCAAAACCCCCAAACTTATTCTCTTCAATCCACTTCTAACCTTGAGTTTTTTTCATCAATCAACTCTCATGTATATTTTTCTTTTCTTTCTTTTTCTCATTCTTTCTAGCACCATCATTTTATCATTCATGATGCTTTTCTTTTTCTTTTTCTTTTTCTCTTTTTCTTTTTTTTTTCTTTTAAGTACCCAAATTTTTGGTGGTACCCATTTTTCTAGGATTCATATCAATCCTACAATCAATACTTTTATTGCCTCAACAATCACAACTCAAAGGTACCCAATGATTCACATCCCAACTGTCATCTCCGTATTCACCCTCATACACTCAGTCCCCCCAAATTTTGTCCTAATAATTTCAAAGAAAATTCTCCATTTAAGCACAATCACGGGAAACAAGGGTATGAAGGGCAAAATTATGATATCAACAACCTTATACTTCCGAAGTGAAAAGAAGGACTAAGAATCGATGGCCTAAGATCATCTTTTAGTTACCAAACTCATGCCAAATAGATAGAGAATATATTCAAGTTCTAGATTTTGTCCTCTCAACCTTGCCATTCACAAACGATCAAAGTATGACAATATCAAGGCTCAAAAACTCTCGGCTTTTGTCAAGTCCTAGGCATTAACCTCGCACAAAACTCGGCAATTTAAAAGTTCAATTCGAGCACGCCTTAACAACTAGATTATGCCCTATCATTGGTCAAAGTAAATCTCAAGCCTTACAAAGTAAATCATGATTCAAATCTCCAATTCTCGTTTGGGTTCATCACACAAACACAACATAAGCACACAACATCCTAATTAACAATCTACATGCCAAGAACAATTGAATTGAAACTAAATGGTAGGAGAAATGATAGAAGGTGTTACCCATCGGTAGACATGATCAAACCGCTCTCCATTCCTTATTTGCACCTACTACACATCAATACAACACCACCAAGTAATTGAGCATAATAAAGACAATAAAGCTCTCATATCCACCAAACTTGCCACAATACCACTATATCAAGAAAAATAGAACATTATCCACTAGCACAACCATTCATACCAAACCATTAAACATAACCACAAACCAAAACAAAATAGACAGAATTCAATCTCATGTAAGCTCGCAAATGATTCATCAACAACCATTTCATTCAAATTCAAAACAAAATCCACACATCATCCACAATTAGGGTAAAGGTAGATCAATATTATTATACAACCAAATCGAAAGACCAAATTATTTAAATTCAAACTAAACTAAGCTAAACTAATAAGCAATGTAAACTAAGATAGAGAGATAGAAGAAAAGAGTAAACCAAAGCACCGAATACCGGCCATTCCCCCCAAACTTAGTCAAGTGAGACTAAGTTTGTCAAATAGGTAGGCAGTGCGTCATTACTCCTCTCGATCTTGTAGTTCGTCCTACAAACACAAAACCAAACAAACTAGACATTTATTCAAAATCAAAGCAACTAAAAGCAATTAAACAAAAGAACAAAAATTGGTTGGGTTGCCTCCCAACAAGCACTTCCTTAACGTCGGTAGCTAGACGACCTTACCACATCATCCATTGTCAAAAATCTTGTGTATTTTCAAGATACATTTCTCCCTTGTTCGGCATTTGCTTGGGAGCAATTTGTCCAAGGCGATCTTTCTTTCACCCTTTCGTCTCTCCAAGGAGGGTTGCATGTCTTGACAAACTCAACTATAAAAGGTGGTGATTCCTTCTTTGATTTGATCTCTAAGGCATCATCCAAATGAATCCAAAGTATATAAGTCTCAACTTGTCCCCCATTTGGATGAATCTTCAACTTCTCCACATCCCCTTTCTCAATCAAATCATATGATTTCTTCACCATAACTTCAAGTATTACTTCTTTTTCCACCTTGTCTATCACTTGTGAAGGAAATTTAAGCACCACATCGTCACATGGACTTCCCGACATAACTTCCTCATCATGATTCTCCACTTCGTCATTTTGTACCAATGCCGGAACTTCTTTCATCACCTCAAGGGAAGGTATCACAAGAACACCATTCTTCTCACTTTCAATGTGTATCCTCTCCTCCTTGGTGCTATCATCCTCTTTCTCTTCTTGAGGTAACTCTTTATCTTCTTTCCTTAATTCTTCTTCTTGCATCTCCTTTACTCTTGTATCTTGAAATCTTACTTCCTTAAGTACCATAACCGCATCCTCACATTCATCTTCCAAAATTTCCTCACAACTTCCTTCAAGACCTATTTCCTTGTCAATTGGATATTCTTTCACTCGAGATTCCTCACTCACCTTCTTCAAGATATCAGATAGTTGCATTTTTAACTCCAAAAGCATTCCCTCTAGCTTATCCGGTTTCTTCTCCAAAGCTTCCCGAGATGATCTTGCTTCTCTAACTCTTTCATGATCACGGCTACCCCCTTCATCACAATGAACTCTTGTTATGGATGGATTCCAAGTTGGGTTTTGGCTTTCATATGAACTATGTGTAGAGTATCCATAACATGGGGAACGGTACACGTTGTTTTGGACATCACAATTCCCCCATTGATCACCATATCTTTCATTTCTACACTCCTCTTCTTTATATCCCGAATTTGACTTCACCTTCCGGTCATGTCTCCTCTCTTCCATCCAAGGGTAGCTCTCTTCAAATACCAACCAGATTGGCCTCCTCGGTCATTGTCTCTCCAACATTTTTGCTCTCATCTCATCCAATTCTCTTTGGAAATTTTGTTAAGTCTTTCCGAGTGAACTCCTCTATGATTCTCCATTTGACACCTACAAGAGTCCATCAATATCAAAGTACCAACAAATAAATCAACTAACAACTAATCAAACAAAAGTTAATAATCACCTACCAATTACAAGACAACAACAATCCAACAAAACAAACAAGAACAATTAACAAACAAATGTTAGTAACAATATTCACACAAGCATTTACTCAAACACCTAGCATACCATACTTCAACTTTCAGTAATTCCACAAGACCTACTAAAAGATTCCCCGGCAACGGCGCCAAAAACGTGGTAGCCGTGTGAAGCACACACAAATAACACGTTAAATTTATCAATCCGGTTTCTTTTCTAATTCGCTCAAGTGGATATCATCTACTCAATTAAAAGTATCAATAGCTAGGTTACACAAAAGTCATTGGTTTTTATCTATCTAGGCAATGAATTGTAAGCAAAGCTTTAAATGCAAACAATCAACTATTAAACAAATCGCTAACTTCTCCAATCAATGGTATAGGTAGATTAAGATAACAAATCCGACAATCTTAGAAGATAATGAGTGATTGTAAACTTCAATTGTTCTGAATTAAACCAAGTTATGTTGCAAACGAATTTTAATTCCTATGAGGTTGAGCCCAACTCTAATGTCGCTAGTCACTTGCTACGGATAACTAGCGGTAGATGACACTAGGAATTGCAAACAGCTACGTTATTAACTCCTAGGCCACTCCCAACCGACCGTCGATTATTGCCCTACAATCCTAGCCCCGCACAGGGATTGGAACTAGAACTATAAGATTGTGCACTTATCACGACGATTCTGTCCGCGTGTTGGCTGCAACTTTCACATCAACTACCTAAAGGCTGGCTATTACCTACACCTAATAGGCAAGAGCAAGCTCAAGTGCAAATCAACCCCTCATAGGAAAGTAAACAAGCATAATCGATTCAATCCATCACAATATCCGTAATACAACTCTCACTAATGAAATTAGTTCTCCATACCTTGAGTTAAGTACAATACAAATTGAGAGTTGAAAGAATTCATTACAAAACTTCAAGGTCAACGATTGATCTTCTTTGGTTGTCTTCCTTAAATCCAATCTACCTCCCTTTCTTCTTCAATCTTCACCAAATGGATGAATGTGGCTTGATTCCCCTTGATTTTGGTTGGGGAGAGGTTTTGAGATGAATCTAGGGAGAAGTATCGTGACGGTTATTCTAATTTTGGGCCAAAGTTCTTCAATTAACTGATTTTTCCCCCTTTTATAGGAGAGCAAGCAGGGCCTCGGATCGCCCGAGCCAAAATTAGCTCGTCCGAGCCTTCCTGGAAACCGTGGGAAGTTGGGAGGCACGTTCTGGCTCGACCGAGCCAAAACCGCTCAACCAAGCCTGCTCTCTGTCAGCATGGCTCGGTCGAGCGTGTACTGCTCGGCCGAGCGAGCCCTCTGTCCGGTTCAGCTTGGCCAAGCTTGCTTCGCTCGGCCGGGCGACTCCTCCAAGCCTCCGAAACTCTCTTTTTGCTCTGCTCAGACGAACCTAACCTCCTCGGACTTCAAACTCGGACGATTTTCCTCCAAAACTCCACCGAATATGTCATATTATGCTCAAAACACGTCCTACAACATTTCAAACACGAAAACAAGACAAAAGAACAACAAAAGTATATGATATGAGGGTGAAATGGCCACAAACATGCACGCTCACACATCAAAAAATAGGTCATTTTACATGCATATCACTCGGCACAAGCCGGGGCAACTTCCGAGCACAACAGAGACAAATCCAGCAAAAGCAAAGTCAGTAAATGCAATTTTGTTGCAATCTGGAAGGAGGTATGAAGGCCCGAGCAACCCGGATGGAGATTTGGAAGCAGAGAAGGAGGAAAATCCCCAGAAAAACCCCCTATTTTGGCCGAGATGGTGCCCATCCCAATCGAGGCAGAGAGAAGCAGGATGGCCGAGATTGAGAGCAGCCTGGCCAAGACAGAGAGTTCCATCCTGGCCGACACAAGCCAAACACGGCCGGGACAGCAGAAAGAAAGCAGGACGGCCGAGACAGCCACATCCTGGTCGAAACAAAAGCCCAGACTGGGAGAGAAAGAAAAGGAGAAAGAGGAAAGAAGAGTAGCTGATCCGATGCCTCCTATGCCTTATCCGCAGAGATTTGCGAAGAAAAAGGAGGACTCTAAATTCACAAGGTTTGTAGAAAATTTGAAAAAAGTAAATATTAACATTCCTCTTGTTGAAGCTCTTAGGGAAATACCAGGATACATGAAGTTCCTCAGAAAATTGATGAGCGAGAAGAAGCAGTTCCTGGAGAATGGAACAGTGAAGATACATGAGGAATACAGTCTCCTATTGCAGAAGCTGATCCCGATCAAGAGATCCGACCCAGGTTGTTTCTCGATACCTATCGAGATTGGAGGTAGAGAGTTTCAGAATGTACTATGTGACACCGGGGCATGCATCAACCTAATGCCATGGTCCATCTACAAAAAGCTTGAGATTGGGGAAATGAGAGCCACCACGATTACCCTTCAGATGGCGGACCGATTTGTGTCCAAGCCCAAAGGTATTGTTGAGGATGTTCTTATTAGAGTTGGTCACTTGATTTTTCCTGTAGATTTCATTGTCCTTGAGATGAAGGAAGATGCCAACACACCCATGATCTTGGGAAGAGAGTTCCTCGATATTGTTGGTGCCCTGATTCAGTGTAAGAAGGGGAGATCGCTTTGAGAGGGAATGAAGAGTCCATCACTTTCTGTATAGACAAGAACTAGAGGAAAGGAGAGTGCAACCAGATCAAGGCTACTAAAGTAGAAGAGGAGGAGGAAGAGACACTAAAGGAAGAAAAAGAAGCAATCCGGTGGGAATGAGGAAATGAAGCGGTGAAATCGGCAAGTAAGCTGCCTCATTCCGAGTATACCACCATCATTCATAACCATCGGGTCTTCATGATAGATTCAAGGGGTCGACGAGTCTGGACTCGACCACCTTTTTTATCTGATACTGAGTCGAGCCACGACGGTAAATAAGGCACTGGATGGGAGGTAACCCATTGTGTTTTTTATTTTTCCCTTCTCTTTTTATTATTTTCGAGTTATTTTATCTTGCTGCTATTACTGTGTTTTTGCTGGCTGTTGAAAAAAAAATTTGAAGTCTGTTTCGACCGAGGCAAAGCCTGCCACGGTCGAGACAGAAGGCCGAGATATGGAACACTTCGACCGAGAAGGAGGTCAACAAGAAGGCTCCATCCTGACCGAGACAGAGTTCACCACGGCCGAGATGGAGTGCCAACAGCCCAAAATCCATGCCGGTCAGAGTCTGAAGATGAAAGATAAAAAGTTGGTGTCTGAAACCAACAATTGAGGTACAGTTTCAATCTCTGGATCTGATCTCCAAACTTATTCTCTCTGCTTTTCGAATAAGTTTGGGGGGATGAAGATTTAGAGTGTTGAAACTAAATTCTATCTTTTTATCTGCTCTATTTTAATTTTTGCATTGGAAGTTTTTGAATAAATTGAGAAGTAGAAACTTGAGCATGATTGAACCCTAGGACTTAATGCAAGATTTGAATTGATTGACTTTAGTTTGCATTGATGGTGATAGTGGTTGAGAATGCCTATGAATGTGAAAACCACAGGATTACTTGTTTTGATACTTGCTTTGGCGTGATGTGGATGATGATTTGATGCTTTCTATGGAAGAATAATTGTCCCAAGTGTGAGCTTTTGAGCCTGAATTCGATTGAGAGTGTGTCTGCATTATTAAGTTTCTCTAGAACTTGCTTTGTTTCTTTTTCGAGACTGTTAAGTGTGCACAGGTTTAGGAAATGATTTTAGGTCATCTTTGTTTAGCCTATTTTCCCATACACTGTCCTAATTGAATATTTATCACTATTTAGCCCTTTTGAGCCTATAATATTTTCTTTCTTTGTCTATGAGTTTGAAATAAATAGGGAAATCAACTCTTATCTATGAGAGTGGGTTGGGATGTGTTTGAGAAAGGATAAGATATTATTAGAAGGGTAAAAGCAAAAGAAAAGGTTAGGCTCTAGAAAAGAAGAAAAAAAGAATAAATAATTGTTGTGTTTAATCCTTATAAGCTCAAATGAATATTCAAAATTGTTTAAGAGCATAAAAGGATATGTGGAGAAAAGAAAAAGGAAAAAAAAGAAAAGAAAAGAAAAGAAAGTTTTTTATATGTGAATAAAAGAGCAATGAGTTGTGTTGAAAATCTAAGGAGTTGGGTAGATATTGATAGATAGTGGATTAAGATTGATGAGGTGGATGCACCGAAGTTGATTTTGAGTCACTTAGCCAAATATTTCCCCTACCTTTCACTAAAAAACCTGCAATACAACCTTGAATAAAGTCATGTCTGATCTTAGACTTGTGTGCACATGAATGCAGTGGAGATTTAGAATATTTGCAATCCTATGGTAGAACTTGACTTGCATGACTTTTGTGTGAACTCATATTATCCTAAACACTTGAGTGAATGAGCGAAACACTTTCCAGTGAGTCTTCCATAGTTTACTGATTCTCTGATTCTTTCTAAATGTTGATGTTTAGTAGATTTACGAGTTTGAATGTGATGAATCTTGTGAGGCGTTGCCCTTCTCTTCTGCTTGAGCTTTTGATTCTTTCTTTTATTGATTGAGGACAATCAAGTGTTTAAGTTTGGAGGGAATGAAAAGCTCATTTTTCTACTCTCTTATCGCATTGTTTTCCCTTTTCTTTTATGTGTTTTTGTTTATTTTATCTAATAAATCGAGCATGAGTGTATAGTGGAAGGTAGTATGCTTGTGGTGCATGGTTTTGCAGGAAAAAGTGAGGAAAAGTGAAGAATTGGCCAAGAAGAGGAAGGAATTCGCCAGAGGAAAGCTCTTTGTTTTGACCGAGATGAAGGAAATCCCAACCGTGGAGCAGAGATTCGGCCCGACCGTGGCAGAGGAGATCCCAACTGAGATAGAGAGTCGAAATGAATTGAAATTGGGCCAAAAGGTGATCGAGGCGAGGAGAAGATCTCGGTCGTGGTGAAGCCAATCCCGGCCGAGATGCGCTATTCTGAACCCTAATCTGCACGTGTCCATGATTTAAAAGAAGGAAGATACCAATTAGAGAGATGGAAGAATTTTGGAGCAAAGATACCATCCAATGCCTCAACTCTACCACTACATAAACTCTTGAATAGCTCAGAATTAGGGTTGAATCTTTACACATTATTCTATCTTTATTTTTATGTTTTCACTTTAAGTTTTCCAGAATTCCTCTTTAGTTTTATTGTTTGAACTTTTACTTTTTATGCAATCTTTATTTTTCATAGAACCCTAAACAGGTTCTAGGGTTTCTCCATCTGTGATGCATGTTTAGATTCAATAGTTCAAACCCCCAAAACTGGTTTAAATCCTATGTTTTATTTTAAACCTATTCTCATCGAAGGATCGAGAGATGAAGACTGAGGTAGGTTTCAGTTAATAATCGAAGGACCGAGAGGTGAAGGTTAGTAACAGGAAGTTAGGATTTAATACTTTTGAATTTCTGTCCGACCAAGAAGTTTTCAATTGTAGGAAAAATCCAATCTTTATCAGAATTAATTAACTTTGTGTGTTTGAGACCGAGAGGAGATTACCACTAGTTAATAGTTTAGAATTTAATTGCCCGACCAAGGAATTAATTCCACCTTAACAGATTTTCCACCAAAATTGTCTTTTCTGGGTTTGAATATTTGTTTCTTGCATGTTGATCGGATTGGTAGGTTTCCCTAGATTCTGTGCTTTTTAATACTTGAATTTTATCTCTTTAATTATTTGTTTTGAAAAACCCAAAACTCCTAAACTTGATTTGCCCAAACAAAGGTTTTGAAAACTATATTCAGTACGTGATTTTCCCTCGTTGCACTATCCCTGTGGGTTCGACAACCTCTGGGTTTTATAAATTTATTTGCCTTTTGCTATAATCTGTGTGTAGATTTTGCATCGATCAATCACTTGACCTAGTGAGATATAAATATTATCGCAGCCGAGACAGCGTTGAGGATACGTCTGTCTGAATGGCTACAGCATAATCAAAAGAAGTAATCTGTCTTGGTTACTTGATATGTTGGTACGCAAGGGTGGCGTATTGATTGGACCACATTCAGATGTATCTATCTGTCTTACATCAGTGAATACAAGATCTCGTTCTTGATTGAGTCCAAACCCTAATGAATGTTCAGGGGTATGCACGGGTTGACTGTTGCTTTGATTTGCCATGGTGGAGAGCCTAAGTAATGTGCTTCTATATCCGCATCTTAGGTAGCAGCAGTTCGTGTAGTACAGCCTGAGACTGGAGTTAGGCAACCATATTCGAGTAATAGGATAGGGACATTCCCTGAGGAGCTCAATAATGTTCATCGTGACAAAGTCCTGCAGGCTGATTAAGTTCAGGCACGAGTGATAAGGTTTGAGTGGTACTGCTTAGGAATATAAAATATTAATTAATTGTGGTAGCTTGTCAGAAGCTCCAATAAATTAATGAATGTCTGGTACCTTAAATATGGGGATTCTCAGATAAAGGCAGTCCGTTCTCATAACGTGGTAATAAAGGGGTAGGTCAGTATTAATTCTATGGTGAAAAAGAATTAATATTAATTAATTAATTGTGTTTTGGGTTGTGGACATGGGAATTAATTAATTCATAGGCCCACTTTATTAATTGCATTAGGTCCCAGGTATGGCCCAGTTAAATTATGCTTAAAAGAGACCCAATAGCCCATTAGGGTTAAAACCCTAGGTCTATAAATAGACAGTTCTCTCTCACAAACCCTAGAACATTCAAATCAGTCTGAAACCCTAGTTTGAGAGAGAGGTGGGCGGCGCCCCTGTTGTGTTTGGGAGACGAAGAAATTCGACTTTGGCTTACACAATTACAGATCTGTGGAATCCTCACCAGTAGCAGATCAGAACAGCATTGGGTTACAGATCTGAAGATCTGATATGGAGAACAAGCCTTCTTCCCTTTTCTGTTTTTTTCGTTTTATTTCAATTAAATCAGAAATTAGTTTGGCTAATTTTGTTTTCTGCAGATTTAATTGAATTGCGTGGTTGAATTAAAGTTGGATATTTAAACACGAAAGATCGGATCAGACTCTACGGAATAAAGGTAATCCCTTAATCCACACATTAAATTCATAGGAGCATGCTAGGGTTTGGTGAATTGGTTATTGTATTCAACGCCCATAATTGGTCCTGCTTAATCGGATTTGGTGATTCAGTTCATGGAAAATCCCTACAGCGGGCGCATTGACCGGTAAAGGTGGGAAGCTAGTGGTAGTGGTGCACAGACAGCAGAACCCTAGGGTTTGTCGTGTGTGGTTGCGCGCAGGCAGCAATCTGCGCAGCTCACGACTATGTCGTGGGGGTATCTGGAGAGGTTGTCGACACTACGTAGAGGGTCCGGGAGAGTAGCCGATGGCAGCAAGTGATGAGTGACGCGCGTACTCGGTGAAACCCTTGGTTCCCTGCGCGGGCGGCGAATCTGTGTCATTGCACAGTCGGGCTACACTCTCTCCTCTTTGAGGATGATGGCGGCAGCAACTTAGGCTGTGCTTAATGTAGCAGGACGGACAACAACCAGTGGCAGTGCCGCACTACACAAATGAGCCCTAGGGTTCCCGCAAGGAGCACTGATAACCGCTAGAAACGGTTAGCAAATAATATTTTTACACCCGAAGGTGGTCGATCCCACAGGGACTGTACAACGAAACACCCAAAATACTAGCCACAATTTCTAGAACATAGAAGTTTGAGGGTTTTGAAAAAGGGAATTTGTTAGGAAATTTAATAATAACAATGCGATAAAATAAAGGGTTTTGAAAATAATAAAGAGAAACACAGATCCTATGGCAGATATTCTAATCATCAACATGCAAATTCATCGACACAGCAATGGGGATAAATTCAGATTCAAGTGGATTAAATTCCTTGGTTAGGCAACTTAAATCCCAGATTACTAAATAGTGATTTTATCCTCTCGATCTCAAGAACACCAATTCAGTTAATCTGAATAATTATCTAATTAATTCCTATGCAAGTTTCTTCCTTTTGAGACAAAAACCAACATATTTAATTCTCTCTTCCTAATTTTTACCTCTCGGTCCTTCACTTGATAACTTTAAACTATACTCAAATTCACCTCTCGGTTCATCTTTTAATCTAGATTATTAAATTAAACTCAGAGAATTAAACCATGCTATTGAGTTGATTTTAATTAAACATGCATCAGAAAAGAATACACATAGCCCTAGAACCTGTTAGGGTTCTAGCCACAAAACATGAATAAAACAAAAGCAAACATATTATTACCTTAGCAATTGAAATAGGAACCTTGAATGTCTTCAAAAACTCCAATGTCTTCAATATTCTTAGTAAAATAATGCATAAAAACTAGCTTCAAATTCGTGCATAATAAGTTCTATTTATAGAGAAGAGAAAAAGACTTAATCTGGTTATTGGGCTAAAATATAAAAAATTGTCAAAACAGGCTGAAAATTCCATGTCAGGCTTCTGTGTCGATCGACACAAGCATCAAGTCAAAATCCGCCCTTGTCTAACCTCAGTGTCGATCAACAGGGATCCTATCGATCGACATGCCTACAATGACCTTTGTGTCGATCGACAAGGAGCCTGTCGATCGACATGTCTGCACATGTCAAGCTTCCTTCTTCTGCCTTGCCTCCGATCGACATCTGACCTATGTATCGATCAACATGCACCGCGTCGATCGACACAGAGGTCCTGCTTTGAGTTTTTGGTTGCGTCTTCCAACTTGGTCGACTTCTCGTGCATCAATCGAAGTGGCAACTCTGTGTAACTCGGCTCTTTCATCATTTCACCTCTTTTTAGCCCTAAATACCTGAAAAACTCACCACGAAGGGCATAAACATCCTCTAAAATAATCTCATGCACAGAAATAAGTGAAAACATAAACTAATTGCACTGAAACTATGGAGAAAAGTACAGATAAGTGAGTATAAATATGAGCTTATCAAACCCCCAAAACTTGAATACTTAACTGTCCTCAATCAAAGAAAAGAAAAAAAAGAAATCTCAAGTAGTTGAAAGTGCAATGCCTCACAAGATTCATCACAATCAAAGATCGTCAATCCATATCACACAAGCAGTTTGAAAGAGATAAGAAATCCATCAACTTCGGAAGACTCACAAGGAAGTGTATCACTCAATCACACAAGTGTTTGGGTTTCAATGAAAGCACTCACAACATGTATGAAGAAATTTCTACCATAGGCTTGCAAAAGTTCTAAAATCTCCACTGCTCAAATGTGCACACAAATCAAGAATCAAAAAGGACTTTGATAAGGTTGTAATGTAGGCTTTTTGTGAAAGGTAGGGAAATATGGCCAAGTGACTAAACCAATTGAGTTAGCTACTCTCAATAAATCTAACCACTATTTTTTCATCATCCACCAATCTCCTAATATTTTCAACACAAACCAAGGCTCATTCATCAATTTTTTTCTTTTTTTTTTCAAATCCTTTTATGCTCTTAAGAATTTTGCTTAATCATTTGAGCTTATAAGGACACAAAAACACTTTTTTCAAGAGCCCAACCCTCTTTGTACACCAATTACATATATCTTATCCTCTTATAATTTTTGTTTCACCTCAACTTATAGACAAGAAGGAATCCAAGTTTTCACTCATAGACAAGTACAGAAACCAAGGACTCAAAGGTTACTTATGAACAATTAGCATCAATCTACCCTTATTTTACCCAACTCTTATAGACAAGAAATAGTTCACCTGATTATAGAACTTCCCATAGACAAGATAGAACTGCAATGCTTTCCTTAACTCATAGACAAAAAAAGAAAAGGAACAGCCTTAAAGGGGCTTTACTAAGGATAAATTTTTATAAGGGATAGTGTTTGGGATAATTTGGCTAACAAAGATGGCCTAAGATCATTTTCTATCATTGTGCACACTATGCAGTCTCGAAACAGAACAGAATCAAGTTCTAGAGAAATCAAAACATACAAGCGAATCTCACATGAACAAAAAAGGCTCAAATCTCACTTGGGTTCAAAAATTTCTTCCTTAGTCAACTTCAATCCACTCAAACATTATGCAAGTGTGAGTTTCAATTAGACCCTATCATGCGGTATTCTACATTCATAGGCAATCAACCACAATTGAAATCAAATCAACTTATCCTCAATCAATTGTAATCTCAAAATTAGTTCAAGTGGGTTCATGACTCAATAAAAAATTTCCTCACAAATTATCCATATTTTTTTCTAAGCAAAAATTAAATAAACACACCAATTCAACAAATGCAATAAAAAAATAAAGCAAGTAAAGAGATAGATAAGTTCGGATTTCTTGTCCACATCCCCCAAACTTGTTTCGAACTCGGAGAGTAAGAAAAAGTTTGAAAATCAGACAAGAAACAGAACTTGTACCTGACTGTTGATCTCAGACATCAACTTTTTTATCCACCGGAGGAACCAGCTCGTCGCGACAGAGATTTGGGGCTACTAGCACTCTGTGTCGATCGACAGAGGGCCTGTCGATTGGAACAGAGGTCAATCCTCCACTGTTCGATTTTTTTTTCAAAAATAAAACAAAAATAAAGGCAAAATAGAAATCTGAAAATATAATCAAACACACCAATGGAAATAAAAATGAGAATTGAAAAAGAAAAACAACTGAATTTGAAAAAAAAGCATGTAAAAGTTGGGTTACTTCCTAACAAGTGCTTTAGTTAACGTCGTAGCTCAATGGTACCTCTTTTCATAACCACGACGGGCTAGAGCGCACTCGCCTTCCTTGGGAATCCACCATGTAGACCCAGCAATCTTGGATGACAGCAGTGAGCTTGGGAAGAGATGGTGTAATTGACAATTTTGTTGCCTCGTTCTCTCACTCTCATCTTTGAGCAGCTTGGTCTTCTTTGAACTCTTCACTTGCTTCATCTTCCTCTTCTTCATCAACTTCTTCTTTGGAGGTAATTTTGAAGCATTCAGATTGCTGCTGGCTTCTATCGAGCCTGAAAGTGATCTTCTCCTTATTTGCTCGAAGTGTGATCTTTCGACCATGACAATCAATCAAAGCAGCACTAGTATCCAAGAATTCCCTTCCCAAGATGAGGGGTGTGTTGTCAACTTCCTTCATGTCGATGACCACAAAATCTGCAGAAACGATAAGATGACCTACACGAATAAGTACATCTTCAATTATACCTTTGGGGCGAGACACAAATCGGTCTGTCATCTGCAAGGTGATAGTGGTCGGCTTCAAATCTCCAATCTTGAGGCGTTGGAAGATATAGAAGGGCATCAGGTTGATGTTGGCACCAGTGTCGCACAGCACCTTCTCGAACTCGACCCCCCCCCCGATCTCAACTGGGATGGTGAAACAGCCTGGATCACTCCTTTTGATGGGCATCTTCTTCTGCAAGAATAGGTTGCATTGCTCGTGAAGTCTGACTGTAGCATTCTCCACAAAGTGTTTCTTTTCACTCATGAGCTTCCGGAGATACTTCATGTAACCTGGAATTTCAGACAAAGCTTCAATCAAAGGTAAGTTAATACTCACCTTTTTCAAGTTCTCAACAAAGCGAGAGAACTTGGAATCCTCCTTCTGCTTGGCAAAGCGCTGAGGAAAGGGCATCGGAGGTGGTTTAGAAGTTTTGGAACTTGAGGAATTGTGCTGAGGAGGTTGTTGTGTCGACTGGGAAGCATTTCTCTCGTTATGTCCTCCCTGTCGATCGTCAGGGGGTGTGTCGATTGACACACCTGCTGAGTTCCTATCGATCGAGCCTTCCTCTTCTGAATCATTGATGCGGTAAAAGTTCAATCACAATAAACTCTCAACCACACTCAAGAATAAAATATCAATCCAAGTTCTTCTCGATTCGCCTACTAGAATACCGAGCTACTCAAGTGAAGCATTATAGCTAAGCATGATTCAATCGTTGAGTAGTTTCTAATCATCTAATCATGCAATTCAAATCAATGCTAACAATATATGAATAACACGAATTTAACCAACAAAGATTAAT
>JAPKLW010000655.1:115833-166302 GCA_026898455.1 Plectranthus barbatus
CTCTGTTCGCTCGCTCGACCGGTCCTGCACCTGCTCGGCCGGTCCTGCGCGATCTCACGGTTTTGGCCATAACTTCTTCTCCCGAACTCCGATTGACCCGATTCCAGTTGCGTTGGAAAGCTAGCTCGAAGCTCTATCCATTGCCATGCTGAAAACAGCCAAGTGCTGAGAATTGCGTTTCGGATCGAGCTCTCCAAACTCCAAACACGTGCGATTTTCCTCCAAAACTCCACCAAAATTGCTCGTTTATGCCCAAAACACAACCTACACCATTCCAAACACAAAAACACGAAAACACACCCAAAGAATAACAAAAACATATGATACGGGAGTAAAATAGCCACAAACAAGCATGTACACACATCAAAATATAGGTCATTTTACGCACGTATCAATCATCTTCCTCCTCTTTTCCTCTGTCTCAATCGACAGGCTGTCTGTCGATCGAAACAGAGGACGGCTCTGCGGGCTCTTTCTCCTTCTCTCCCCAAACTTGCATTGGGGCATGCTCGGGTCTGAGTAGCTGGTTCCGGACCTCAACCTCACAGCTTTACAATCTTTTTGGATCTTTGGGCTGACCTCGGTGGTGCTTGGCAGCTTTCCCTGCATGTGTTGCGCACCAAGTGAGGTGGCAATCTGACTGACTTGAGTTTCGATGATCAGCACGTGCTTTCCAAGCCTGTCCACCTTAGTATTGACTCATGATACATCTTGTTCAATCTTTCCAACCCGGTAGTCGGAAGCTTTGATGAAGTTCTTGAGCACCTCGTTGAGGCTTTCCTTCTTCTTTTCCACGACCTCGCCATTCTGAACATCAAAATCTGGCGGGAGTTGTTCGGCATCTTCGGGATGAGAGTAAGAGAAGCCTAGATGAGGTCTAGGATGGTAGTGTTGGTATCCCCCTTGCCAGTACTGATTCTGGTAGCCACCACGATTCATGTAGTTCATGTCGGCGATAGGGTCAACCTGTGCAACAGAAATAGAAGCAGAAGTCGTAAGATTTTCAACCTCTTCCTTGAGCTTCTCGACCTCTTTTTTCAGTGTATTGTCAACTGACTCTTGGGTCTTTCCAGTCAACCCTCTGTAGAAAACATGGGCCTACTCCTCGGTGTCCACTCCATGAACTGGGCAACTTCGCAGCAACTTATTGAACCTGCTCCACGCCTCAAATAGAGACTCATCCATCCTCTGGTGGAACAGCAGGATCGGTGGGAAGTAGGCGGCGACGAACTCTGCTCTGAGATCGGCCTAAGTACGGATGTTGCTGTAGTCTAGGGCTGTAAACCACGTTCGAGCCTGATCCCTAAGTGAGAAGGGGAACAAGCGCAGCCGGATCACATCCTGGGTCACTCCGTTCTGCTTGAACACCTCCACGAACATCCTGAGGTGGGTGTACGGATCCTCCATTGCTCGGCCTTCAAACTAGTTCTCCTGAACTATCTGAATCAAGCCAGTTTTGAGTTCAAAGTTATTGGTGGTGATGACAATAACAAATCCCTCATTCCCGAGCTGTGGTCTGTACTTCTTGGCCATCGCATTGGGGTCCTCATCATCTGAGTCATCCTGTCGGTGCCTTTCTCTCTCTCTTTCCCTTCTTTCGGCTCGCGCCTCTCTGCTTCCCTCTCTGCCATGAGCTGCTTGATGATGTCCATCATCTGGTTGACTTCTTGGACAAGTAGAATGGCACTTTCATGAGTTATGAGTTGTGTCTCGGGATCCTCCAAGGGTGGCATGTCGTCCATGATTGTGTCTTGTTTTTCTTTGCTCTTCCTTCTCCGGGCTGTAGCCTCAATTCCTGGATCAAAATTCTCTAGTGGTTTTCCCCAAGCCCTTGTGTTCATTACCTGCAAATAGAATAAAAAAGAAAGTAGAATCATCTTCTGTGTCGATCGACAGGGAAGCTGTCAATCGACACGAATGCAGCGGCTATGTCGATCAACATGCAGGATGTCGATCGAAACAGAGCACAGAATCCTGAAACACACGCGAACTGAAATTCAAAAATAACACACCAAAAACCACAATCAAACCCTAAAACTTGAAATTAAAAACACCAAAATCAACAAGGATGAAATTAAAATAGAGATTAAATAAAATTAAAATCTCAATCCATCAAAACTAAAAATAAACTAATAATTGGATAGATCTGACAAGTCCCCGGCAACAGCGCCAATTTGATAACCGCTAGAAACAGTGAGCAAATAATATTTTTACACCCGAAGGTGGTCTATCGCACAGGGACTGTACAACAAAACACCCAAAATACTAGCCACAATTTCTAGAGCATAGAAGTTTGAGGGTTTTGAAAAAGGGATTTTGTTTGGAAATTTAAAGATAACAATGCGATAAAATAAAGGGTTTTGAAAACAATAAAGAGAAACACAGATCCTAGGGAAAATATTCTAATCATCAACATGCAAATTCGTCAACTTTGCAATGGGGATAAATTCAGATTCAAGTGGATTAAATTCCTTGGTTAGGCAATTTAAATCCTAGATTACTAAATAGTGACTTTATCCTCTCAAACTCAAGAACACCAATTCAATTAATCTCAATAATTATCTAATTAATTCATATGCAAGTTTCTTCCTTTTGAGATAAAAACCAACATATTTAATTCTCTCTTCCTATTAACAATTTTCACATCTCGGTCCTTCAGTTGATAACTTTAAACCTAGACTCAAATTCACCTCTCGGTCCATCTTTTAATCTAGATTATTAAATTAAACTTAGAGAATTAAACCACGCTATTGAGTTGATTTTAATTAAACATGCATCAGAAAAGAATACACATAGCCCTAGAACCTGTTAGGGTTCTAGCCACAAAACATGACTAAAACAAAAGCAAACATATTATTACCTTAGCAATTGAAATAGGAACCTTGAATGTCTTCAAAAACTCCAATGTCTTCAATATTCTAAGTAAAATAATGCATAAAAACTAGCTTCAAATTCGTGCATAATAAGTCCTATTTATGGAGGAGAGAAAAAGACGTAATCTGGGTATTGGGCTAAAATAACAAAAATTGCCAAAACAGGCTGAAAATTCCATGTCAGGCTTCTGTGTTGATCGACAGGGAGCATGTCGATCGACACAAGCATCAAGTCGAAATCTGCCCTTGTCTGACCTCCGTGTCGATCGCTAGGGAGCTTGTCGATCGACATGCCTGCAATGACCTTCGTGTCGATCGACAGGGAGCCTGTCGATCGACTTGCCTGCACATATCGAGCTTCCGTCTTCTGCCTTGCCTCCAATCGACATCCGACCTCCGTGTTGATTGACATGCACCACATCGATCGACACAGAGGTCCACTTCGGGTTTTAGGCTTTGTCTTCCAACTTAGTCGACTTCTCGTGCATCAATCGAAGCGGCAACTCTGTGTAACTCGGCTCTTTCATCATTTCACCTCATTTTAGCCCTAAATACCTGAAAAACTCACCACGAAGGGCATAACACCCTCTAAAACAGTCTCATGCACAAAAATAAGTAAAAACATAAACTAATTGCACTGAAACAGTGGAGAAAAATACAGATAAGTGAGTATAAATATGAGCTTATCATGCACGTGTAGGGTGGCCCTGCACCTTTGTGGGTTCTCCTCCATCCCCGATGAGTTGTAGGCGGGGAGCGACATCAGACGGTGATTGGAGGTGGGCGAAGCTCGAGCATGACTAGGGCAGAAACTTGCGACAAGGACGATGGCCAAAGATTACTAGGGGTGTAGGCTTCAGCCACGTGGCTGTTGTGCATGTCGGTATTCCTCGCGGCGATAAGAGGCCGGCTAACCGGTGTTGGTTCATTGAGTCATTTACACACGGGCTTTTCCTTCTTGGTGTGTACACGGGCCCAGTTGTCCAACTTTCTGATCCGATCAAATCTTGGAGGCCCAAATTTAGGAAAATAAATTAAGATCGCTATCCAAGTAGTGGGAGCTCAGTTGAAGATCTATAAATTAAATCCAATTTGTAATAGATAGGATTTAACTTTTTATTTCTATCAAGGGGCCACGAGGAATGTTTTATTTGTTTTATTCTTTGTTCTCGTATGATATAATTGATTTATTACTTGCGCAACATCCACGCATGTTGTACATAATAGGAAGCACATTTATTTCTTATTATTTACTACTTTTGAAGCATGCTTACGTGATTTATTTCATGAAGTTAAATTATGGCTATAAATTTGGTGTTCATGCACGACGTGAGAGAATTTCAGCAATGTCATAATTTATAGCAACATGATATAATCTATGCACGATTGAACCTTATGAACGAAAATAACTAAGTTATTTTAGTTGTAAAAGAGCTCCACAAAGCGATCTCTTGTTAGAAGTGGATAATCTAATAAGTAAATGTCTACACGTGTAGCTTGGTTATTTTATTATTCATAAAGTTCTAATAGGTGAGATTTCTTAAAACAAACATTTAATTCATGTGAGAAGTGGGAGCTCATGCGTAAACATCTACATATGTAGCTTGCGACTTGATCTTTCACAATTTCTCTAGGATTATATGAGACAACCTTATTATAAAAGATCAAGCGTCATGAATCTGGTATGTATGACAAATGGATTTTTATATGGGAATGTTGGTTTTGTGGTGTATTTTTTTAGATGTTATCTAAAGTATAACTCATTTGTGATGTAACTTAGTAGGATAACATGGTCTTGGTTAGTCTCCAATTATTCATTCCATTTGTCTAAGAAAACTAACATGGATTGGAATTAAAGGACATGATTTGAAAGATGTAATATGGTCAAGTGTTTAGTTGTACATGTGTGGCTTGCAATAAAATTATTTGGGCTATAGGAGGAAACAATAATGTTGATTTATTAATTGGTTGCAATACTTATTTGTTTCAATAGTTTGCATTTTTATTTTAATATATTATTTTTAGACATGTTTATATACATTCCGTTTTTTATATCTTCTTTAATCTCCAACCCATTAACTAGTTCAAATTATACTAAATGGAAAAGCAATGTCACTCAGTTGCGTACATTGTGGAATACTCATTCGTTCTTAAAACTACATGTCTAAGTTTACCCACAATTATGTCTTCATACGAAGCGTCTATGTATGCCTCAAAAAAAGGAGAACGAAGATTGTCGGACAGAACAAAAGAGTCTAACAGACAAAAAGATTCAAACAAAGATGTTCGAATCTTTGCCTATAAATAGAAGAATTTGGAGAGAGTTAAAATGTTTGGCCAATTCAGAAATCCACAAGTTTACGCGCAAACACTCGCATATACTCTGCCAAATTCAAAACCCGATCATACATCAATTGAGGCTTTGCTAAAAGCTTCTCTGTTCAACACGAGACCAAAGAAGTTCGCTTCTAAGGTTATCTTTGGAGTTCTTTATTTCTAAAAAAGAACTTAGCAGTCACCTTGATCTGCAAGGTTGATTATTACGGGCTACTGCCGCAAGAGTGAAGTTCCAGAAAGAACTCTAAAATTCCTATTCTGGCGACCAAGGAGAAGGGAGGTGTGTCCTCATTCTAAATGCTTGCCGAGAAGATTGATATCCGAGGAGTCTTGAAGGTGCGTTGTGACCAGACGGAGGAGTTTCTTGCAGTTAGAGATCAAGTCTTGCCTTGTACAATCAATCTTAGTGAATTACCAGTCAACAGACTAAAGAGTGGACGTAGAACATTTGTTCGAACCATTATAACTCTTATGTTATTTACTGCTTACTACTTTATCATTTCTGTTGATTTCAAAAACAACACCTCAATTGTTGTCGTATATCTTGAAATAATCCTAAGTACTATTCGAGCATAAACAGGTTTCATAAATACTTGCTGAGCCGAGACCTCAACAAGGTAAGTGCGATAACCATTAAATATTCTACTGCGTGCATAAGATACTCTGATCAGGGACCAACAAACTATAATTGGGCAATTACAACTAACAGTTATGAGAAAAAAAATAACCATAATTGATGGTGAGAAAATAGAGCTGACCAACTGTGAGAAAGAGTTGTCAGTTCAGGAGAAATTGACTAGCTGAGAGAGTTAAGTACAAGTTTAGCTAACACTCTAAGTTGTTAGCTCACATTTATGTTCGTCAACTAATACTTCCAAAAGTTAGCTTACACAAGAACAAGTATTTCAAGTTATCAGGAGGATAACATACCAAACAAAAGAGGAAGAACTGACGAACTCAGGAGATATTCAAAGACATTTTTCCTCTGATGGTATACTAAGATCGGAAAGTTGACAAGTTGTTACTATCTACTGGTTAAATAAGGTATATTTGTTAACCGCCAGAGAAAAAGTTGATAAGGCGAAAAAAAAACTATGAAATTGTACAATAATGGATACCTGCAAAAGGATGGGTGATTCAAACATCTCTAAACGGCTACTATTTTAAATAATGCGTATAAATACCCAATTAAAAAGGAGAAAGAACCTTTATCCAACTACTGAAATTTTAATCATTTAACACTCTATCGCTCTTTTAGGCCTTTCATGACTTCTATCACAGGAGTTGTGTGTTTCTTAATACGAGACCACCGACTAGCTAAGAAGAAATCAACAGACCCAACGTTCATGAAGAGAACATAAATCTTCAACCCTGCAGCTAACAAAACCTAGCACGTGAAGTGTGATAAAGCGACGTCGAGTTGCATTGCTTGTGACCGAAGATAGAGGAAATCTCCCGTTAGAGAAGAGCAAAAGTTATAACTAGTGTTTAATTACCGTGTATAATTGAAATTAGTGAATTTCATTCATGGAGAACGAAGAGTGAACATGAAAAACATTAGCTTCAAAACCACTATAAAACCATTGTTTTTATTACTCTCTTTACTGCTTTTAGTTGTTTATTTTACACTTCTCTTCCAACTGTTTAAAACCTGACAAAAGATTGAGTTGTCGGATTATAATTGAAATTGAACTTAAAGTTGATCGGCTTAAGTCTTTTTATAATTAACAACTGATTCCTCAAGAGTTAGCTCATAACTTAATCAAGTCTACCTAAGTTTCATATTCACTTTAATACGCATTGGGAAATATTAAATATAAATCTTATTATGAAATAAAATAGAATTGATTGTATTCTTGAGTTTGTTGTTGAAGATAGCATGTGACTATTAATCTCCTAATAGTACATTATTGCAAGAATTTGTATGCACGCAATAGAGGAGATGCTCAAAGTCAAAGAAAATCATATAATGCATAATATTAACACAAATAAATGCAAGTAATAATACAAGTATAAATAATTGTATGATTATCCTTAAATCAAATATTTGTAAGAGATAAAATTTAAAAAAAGAAATAAAAGAAACTCTTTTTAAGCAATAAGACTCTTTTATACAAGACTAAAACTTATGCCGACACACTCTCACAAATTGTGAAACGAATGAAATCAGTCAACTCTCATCTTCAGGCTTTAAGAACTGGCTAATTGTAGATATCCTGAAGATAGAGATTGTAAAAACTATTCACCGATCCATATAAAAGTTTTTATATGTTAATTTACCGAATCTTCTAATATTGTAACAAAATTCATCAATTTATAATGTTTCTCGCAAAATAAAATTTGTGAAACTATCTCATTGCAAGAGACCTTCTTTTAACAATAGGTACATAGATAAAGATATAGATATATGAAGAACTGGGCAAAGACTATAGAAGTTCTCTACCAATCCTAATTGGGTAAAACAGAAGTCAGTATAAAATTGGAGATTTATCAAAGAAGTAAAAACAATAGAAATAACACAAATCTCCTCTCTTTTTTTTACCCCTTTGTTTGAGCTGCATAACACAATCTTTTGTTAGTCTGTACAAAAACTGAAGGCATGTAAAACCATCCATCCATCCACCTATGGATCCCAATAGCATGTTTAATGTGAGAAAATGTGGAAGAAGAAGAAGAAGAAGGTATCCATCCAACCTCAAATTGAACAGAAACAACACAACCACAGAGGTCGATACGAAGGTCGTAAGGTTCGTATATGAGTAACATCACGGGCGGACAAGATTCGGGTAGACTGAACTGCTGCTAGTGCTTGCCAGGGCACCAAAACTCGAGCTTGGGAGGAGCTCTGCCTGCGGGAAGGAGGCGTTGTATGGCACATCTAGCAGCAAGTCCTGGTCGGAGTTCTCCCCTTCAAAGTGGGAAGTGTCTAGCACCGAGGAGGAGCCATTGTCGTTTTGGATTGAGAATAGACTCTTAGCACTCATAAAAGAGTCATCTTTATTGATGAATTCTTTCTGACCGTAACTCGACTTCATCAGAGTCCTTATCGGACTCTTCATCATAACTTTTGATCCTGGTGTGAAGACATGTTAGAGAAGAGAAAGAAGGCTTGGAAAAATAGCTGAAAGAACATTATTCAGCAGCATCTGGTAGTAACATGCAGATGACATAATCGGGAAATCTAGTCGACGTGAGATATTCTAATTATAATGAGCAAAGAAGACAAAGAATGCCCTTCTCTCGGTTAAAACAGTAGAAGCAGGAGATGCAGCAGGAACAAGACTTGTCCATGACAAAAAAAGGCAATTATCGGCACCTTTTATTGCACGACATAAAATGGTTTATGTAAACATTTCTATACATTGAAAATGCTAAACGAGTTACCAAGCTGGCTGCATTACTGATTGTAGATTTATTGTTACTCGAGTGTCAAGATAATCTAACTTCGTAATATAAAGAAATAGTGGCATTTCCATTTTCCCATCAGTTCCACTTTTACCTGTAGTTTTTTGGTGCTGTCCATCTCGTGATCTTTTTAAGTTTGCTCCAGTTACAATTTCAAAGCCATTGTATCGTCCAATGACTTCTGACTTGATGCCACTTTTGAATTTTGAATCCTACAGAAAAAAAGAATTCAGAATGTGATTCAAACATAGCAAGCTGTGGAATCTAGATGTTCCAAGTTTGAGAATACAAACCTTAAAAGCTGTGTGTTGTTCCACCCACTTCGATTTTGCTAAATCACCCAAGACCAGTTGCTTCAGAATTCTGCAATCTTCCGTATTATCACCACCAAATGAGTTATCAAAAACTCCTTCAGCAATAAGTTTTTGGAAGGACGACAGGTTCAGGTTGAACTCGGTGCTACCAAACATGCTCTTAAGACTGGACATGGAAATGGAAACAGATACCAATGTTAGCAAACAAAGCTTCAGTCAGCTTAATTATCTTAGAGCTTGAAGTACATTTCCTGATCAATAACCGGCTCAAATGAAAAGGTTATCGTAGCATCTAGACAATCATAAAGTAGTATCCCTCCGTCCAAGCAGAATTTGTCTCTTACCGAATCGGGCGTCCAAACTAAATTGGCCTCTTTCTAAAAATGACAATTTTTTCACACTCAACAATAAAATATTAATTCCACTAACTCATTCTATACTCACAACTCTTAATTCCCGTGGCAAAAAATAAAGGGGACAGTTGGCAACATTTTCTATTGATCTAAATTAAATCAAGAAAAGGGAGGCAGAGTCTGATAAGTATTTTCTTAGTTCTTTCTCAAGTTAAAGAAAATCCATAATGCCATATTCACTTCACAAACTGACATGATATGCTATCATGGAGGACATGTGTAACCTAAAGGAGAAAAGTTGCAATGCACACCTATATGGAGGATCCAATGTATCGACAGAAGGTAATAGCTTCATCAAACGCTGTTGTTCATCATTTGTCAAATGACTCGAAAATATTTCAAAATTAACAATGTCCTGCATGAATATAAGAACACCGTAAGAACGATTTACAACTCTAATCAGTAATGTTGCCAGGAAAATAAGTTGAACCATGATGATAGGTACATCATGTCCTTGATCACAAAATGTTAAGGAAAACAAGAAAATAGCTGAAAACAAATATAGTAATAAGAACTTGCAAAACAAGAAGCTAGTCCTACATAAACTTTAAGCAATATAAAAACAGTTAAACAAAGTATGCATATAAGTTGGATATGTTTCAATGGCTGAAAAGGTAAACATGCAGTTATCAAATCACAACACGTAAATATTATAAGTTTATTTATCAACCAAAAATTTTCTTTGCAACTTACTTGTAGATCTATGTAACATAGTGGAGAATTATGATGAGCAAGTATCGGTAATTTTACAACTTGATCCTTGTCTCTGAAAGTGAAGAGTAAAACATGCATCAATAGCATATTCAGACAAGGAACTAAAACCAGAGAGAGAAGAAAACTGATCCAACTGTTTCCAATAGCAGTAGACGAATTATTACACGAAAGATGAGTTGATTAATCAGTTTTAATTGCACAAAAAGCATTTTAGGTACACAAACAGACCACTTAATGACTGGAAATAAGTTACGTCAATGTAAGTTCCTGTCAAAGAAATAAACCAGCATATATTTCTTCTTCTTAGGTTGCATTGTATTGTTCTATTATGTAACATTTGAATGGCGGGTTTGCAGTTGATAAATCCATGAAGTTGGTGAAAAAGGATTCTTTCATAATGGATTTGAAATCTATTTGGAACTTTCTTCGATTTAATTTGGTTGATTTGAAACTCCACTTAATATACAGCCTCGTTTTAAATGCTTACCCCAAGTCTCCTGATTTGTCCAAACAAAATATCTGATTGCTCTAATCATATAAAATTGCGTAGCTTCTCTCCATATTTTTCAAAGTTAAGAATTATGACTAGAAAATTCCCAGTGTGCTCGTACGAAAGAAAGATTGATATGAAAATACCTTCTTGTTTGTTCCTGTACTGCCCCTGGATATACACTCTTACATTTTTCATTAGCTTTACTTGATGAGTAGGCACCTGTGTCTTCACTAAGACCCTGAAAACTCATAAGCCGTGAATTTAAAGTATATTGCTTATCAACTGAAAGGGAGCTAGCTTCTGACTCTTCCTCTCTAACTACGGAATTGGGGTGCCGAATAAGTACACTTCCATGTCCAATCTCAACAGATACCATAGGTTTGTCGCTCTCAAGAAGTAAGTCTTCTTCTGAAGATCCAGACAAGCATGATGACTGTTGTTCATACCATAAGGTGTACAGATCTTTGGTAAGAACCTCGACTGGAGATGGTTTTAGTCTTGCAACACAGGTTCTCTTCCTGGAAGGAACTACTGAATCCCATGCGCTGGGCTGGGGAGGACCTGTGAAGATGATGGATAAGTAACTCGAATAAATTATAATGCAATGTGCAAGATTTCATTAAAATGGCAGTCAGATGTCGTCTATGCTAATTGAGCTTCAAATACTACAAAAATGAACATTTGAAAAAACAAAAACAGAAAAGATAAATTATCTCCTAATTAGAAGATGGATATGCATTTTAATGTTTTTTGCAATTTTAGTTTGCCCAAAAATCTTATATGAAATGACTTAGAAAAAAAAAAGAAAAAAACAATGTACTTTGAAAATCCAAGCCTCTGCACAAAATGGCATCACTTCTTAATGCATATTGCCCCCAACCACCAACCAAGAAAGGACAAAAACAAAAGCATAACGGAAAATAGTCAAAGAAGACATGCACTGAAGATTATGATGCTTATGATGCTAGATATGCTACCATGCATACAGATCCTACTAACTTGTCAAATCACTTGTATCAGCGACACCGTATTGTGCATATTTCTCTGAGTTGGATATGGCAGATCCAGAACTTGATCTATTACTTGTATCTTCATCAAAGACTTTATGCAAAACTTGGTTATGGTCTGGAGGAATAACTTCAAATTCCATCTCATCGCTATTGAGCTTCCGCTTCAGAACCTTCGACTCTTTGTTCTTAATGGATATAGTTTTCACCCTGGAAAACCTCAAATCCTCCAACTCATCAGGTTCTGCCCTAGCGTGCAGAGGTGTATAATTTGCCAGAGTCCCCTTTGTCCTCCACCGTGAACCACATGCATTGCAGAGTACTGGCTTCTCGGGGGGTCCATTACGCCAAAGAGGAGTGCCTGTTGCATAATAATAAGATGTCAAATAAACCTATAACCCATAATGAGAAAAGAATGATAAGATCGGAGAGTTTCACTACATGCATTGCAGGCAACCAAGTAAAGTCAATACCTAAGTATCAAGAACCAAAGTGGCAAATTGAATCCAAAACGAGATGATTATACATTCATTTATCTAAAAAACATTTTCTGGCGGACAAAGTAATGAAAAATTCATAGGAAATGATTTTCGTGCCAACTCAATACCAATTTGACAATGGTTCTTTACTACTTTTGAGTAGGAAATGAATTCACCTGCTAGATAGCTCCTGAATTAATGACAATGGGGACTGTGACGAGAATGAAATTTAGGAATCATATAGGTAATATCAACTATAAGAAATGTATACAATTCAGTAGATCACTCCGACAAGAAGACAGTTTGCAGGAAACAAACTCAAGTGAGTAATATCAAATATAATGATGCAGCGAAAAATGATGAGATGATAGATGAAAAACTCCTGGTAAGGCGTGTGAGTTGTTAACGATATACATTCCGATAAAGCTCCAATGCAAGATGAACACAAAAATACTGGGAGCAAACACAGTTGGCATCATGAGATAACTAAAAGCATAAGCTCTCAGATCTAAAACAAGATCTCAGCTAGTAAAAAGAATGTTAGGCCCCCAAAAAATTCAAATCAAAAACAATGATTGCTCCAAAGTTATGCACATTTTATGACAGGATGGACTTAGGAAATCATTTCAAACAGACAAAACGCATCTCCTTTTCTGGTCTGAGTTCCAGGAATACATGATCTCAGAACCATTCTTGCAAGAAGCATAAGTTTACTCTCACATTATCTAAGTAATAATATTGCAAAAACGGATAAAAATCGAGGTCAATCTCAGATATAGCAGCTACTTGAGCTGTTAAGCTAGGTGGGGCAGTATCAGTTGAAAGCCACAAGGATATTGTTTAGATAAACTGAAATGCTAGGGTGAGTAATGGAAGCCTCTGCCAGATGTAATATCTATGCCCACACCCTGTTTCTTGCTCTTCCCCCTCCCGGAGCAGAACCTCTCATAACAATTTAGCTGGTTCAAGTTGGGCTTATACCATTTAGTGAAACACACAAGCATTTCCAAAATCTTCACGTTGCAATTGGTGGAGGAAATATGTTAAAATCTTGAACTATGTTACCCAAAGAAATAGACAATACTGATTCATATATGCTTTGAATTGCCATGGAAATGACTCGTATAAGAGTGCCTTGAGTAGTCATATAAGTGGACCATCAGCAATAATAGTCCAGGATTCGTTTATGGAGAACAAAATATAGTTGGATAATAAGCGTGAATCAAATTTCATCATAACACTCATAACTGCATTGGAATGTGCTGAATATCAGCTGAATTCCTTCTCACAACACAATGGCTCGACAGAGTTGAAGGTGGGAATGAGCAAATGAAGAGCAAGAACAAAGGATTATGATCTCAATGGATACCGGCTCAGTCTCAAAATATGAAGTGCTGCAAATCAAACAGTTGTGGCAGAGGAAACTCTAGAAGGAAAGAATACCAAAGGAATAAATGAGTAGATATGTAGCTCATTTTTCACAAATTCCCCTTTGTACCCAAACATTTCAATGTAAGAGCGATTCGTTGATTGAATGACCGATCACTGAATGCAGAAAAACATTTCAAAAAAATCAACTCAATCACAAAAACAATTCATCTAGTATTAATCTGAAAATCTAGTGGAGAAAACAAAATTCCTAGTAAAAACCACCAAAACTCACTTGTAACACCACAGTGATAGCAGGGTCCATGCTTTCCCATGTCTGTGGATTTCTTGAATCTCCCTCAATTAAAAAAACACGGGATTTAACGAAAATTCAACACAGAAACCGGAGGAAAAAGAAAAAACTGAGCTTTCTGCAAAAATCAAAAGCTTTTAAGAAAATAATCCATAAATATATATGTGTAAATTCTCAGTTTCGATGATTTCTTGTAGCCCTTTTTAAAGCGTATATGCTTCTGGGTTTGAATCTTTTTCAGCAAATAGACCCAACAAACTCTGCAGAAATTGCAACACAATATGAAAAACCAATTTTTTTTTCTTCTTTTTTTTTCCCTTATTTTCTTTTCCTCCTTTTCCTTGTAGTCTGAGAGAAACCCACTAAAAAGTGCCAAATTCAGAGGAGTGAAGGAGAAAAAAGATGTGGGTATTAAGCTGAGAATGAATGGAAGTCAATCCAATTGATACAAAACAACATTTGGAATAAATCAATGAAAATTTTTTTAAAAAAATAAAAATAAAAGATTGAAAAATTGGTAAAAGGTGGAAAAGGGGTTTGTTTCCTGTACATGACTTTGTTATTCTTCTATTGAATTTTTTATTATATCAAGTAAATGTCCTAATTTTCTTCTCAATCAAACATTTTTGAGAATCAATTTCGATATCTAGTTCTCTCACTCGTATATAGTGATGAAAATACCTTACTTAAACTAAAAAGTTACATGTTCAAATTTTTTTAAAAACATCTCATTATGAATTTAAATAAATATATATTTTTTTAAAATGGATCTCATGTGAGAGACTTGATCACTAATTCACATGGATCTATTAATTCACTTTCTTAAACCAATTACTCTAATAATTTGTGTAGCATTTCACCATTTACAACTTTAACAATGTCAGAATTTTATTATTTTTTGATTTAATATTGATGGTTTTAAAATATTATTTGATGTTGATGAGTAATGACACGAGTCATTTATCTATTATCACGACTATTTTTCAACCTTCATCCCCACTTCCCCACCACCCCTAAAACACAACAGTTATATTGAATTTATTACTCCAATTCTTAATTGTTAAGATTTAAATTTATTAAAGACGAAATTATGGTTGAAAAACAACAATGGGAAAAGTTTATCTCAATATGAAAATATAAGTGATTAGACGATTTATTTATGATCAATTAGTTTGAATTATATTAGAAGCGCCCAACCTATTTGAGTTATGGGGTAAATTATGATATTTACCCTAATTTAGTAATATATCGACCAACCTTAAAAAATTTCCCCAACTTTTTCTCGTTATATAATTTTAGCCTAAAATTTACTTTAATTAGTTAAAACTAGATTTACATCCGCACAATGTGCAAATTAAATATAATGTTAAAATATAATTAATAAAATTATACATGTTAGTATTTTTTGCAATTCATTTTACAGATATTTAATATTTATTCATTAATATTATATCGACTATATTATATATAAATTATTTTTTAGATTATACGCCAGACTATATACATAAATTTAATAAAAATAAAAGAAAGTGTATCAAATACATAGTTTATGGAATTTGATTTAACTAATATCCCAAAAATGATACTCCCTCCGTCCCATGCGAATTGTTACACTTCTTTTCGGCACGGGAATTAAGGACGTGAGTGTAAGTGAAATTAATATTTTATTGTTGAGTATGAAAAAGTTGTCATATTTAGTAAGTGTAACAATTCAGTTGTGACGCCCAATTTGGTAAGTGTAATAATTCGGACGGGACGGAGGGAGTATTGTATTTGTATTTTTTTAAAAATAATAAATATAATAAATTTGTGAGATCTAATATTTTCTAGAAAAAGTGACAAATATTATTTTGTTACATTTTTATTATTGTTTAATGTATGTCTATGTTATAATAGAACAAGTAATAAAAAAAATAAAAAATAAAAATTATTTATATTTTTTGCGGGAAAATAGCTAAATTGTAATTATATGGAACTATTCTCTTTTAATATATTCAGTAGATTACTATAGGTAACTAATGGTACTAAAACTTGGTTGAGTTATACATTACATCTTCGAATATAGAGTCAGGAGTAACCGGGGTGATCTTATTGAAAAAGAAAATATAGATTATGACAAGTTTAAGAATATAGAAGTGATACAAATGGAGAATTGATGTTTTAGTTTTAGTATTGATGCTTTAGTTTTAGTAGAAGAAATTTTATTTATTAATTTATGAGTTTAACTTAAAAATTATAAATGCCCATGTAATATATATTGAAGTAAAATTCATATTTTTTCTTTAATTATGCATCTTAAATTAAAAAAAAAAATAGAAGAATGAGAAAAAGACATGCTACATAGAGAACCCGAAATAAAATAACATTAAATAAGAGAGAGAAACAAGGCTGTTTGTTTGCACTTTAATCTATTTAATATTTGGGTTATGTATGTGGTGCAGTTGTGTAATATATAATTTATGTTGGATGGATATTTTTTTTTCCGGTAGAATTTATATTTTTAGTAATAATGTCACATCTCTTAATATTTACAAAGGAGATATTGACAATTTTATAATAGTTTATAATTGCACACTAAATTTTGTTACAATGTGCACAAGCAATGAATTAGGGGTGGTGATTTGTATGGATTGAATATTTATCGTATTAGTGATTTGAAATGTTATGTCCAAGTTTATTCGAATTTAATAGAATTGGTCTCTTGAGAAACGGTCTTACCATTTTTTTTATTGTGAGACGGATCTTAATACATTATTTCAATAAGTTAAATATATTATTTTATTTTTAAAAATTACATTCTTTACAACAAAGAAATACATTATTTGCAATAAAGAAACACATCATTACATTAAATTCGTCTCTCAATAAAAATGATGAGACCGTCTCATCTGAGAATTTGCCAATTTAATATGTTAAGCCCAAATCCAATATGCATGATAACGGCATATATATGACAAGGATTCGTAAAAAACATAAATTCGTGAATCTGATATGATAAACACAATGAGAATCTACCAAGAATAATTTTATTTGATTAACATGATAAAAATAATTAATACAAATATAATACTTAAGTTAAATAAAATTATAGTAATATAAATGATAAAATTCAAATTTGATAACTATTAATAAATAGTTGTAGAGAATATATTTTATTAAATAACGGAATATTAATATCCAATTTGATTAACGAATTATCCCATTTGATCTGAATCTAACATGAAGCTACTGTGTGATAATTGTATCCGAATCTGATAAGCCTTAATCCAATCTTGTTATTATTATCAATGTTGAAAAGTTCGGTTTATGCGGCCGCTTGCCGCGCCTAAGCGCTAGACGGCCACCAACCGTGTCGTAAAGCACTTGTTTGGGTAATCTATACGTCTTAAAAATTAATTAGTGCTTGTGTGGTGCCTATGCACCTTACGCGAGCTGTACGGTACGATTGTACGGTACGATTAGATGGTTGTGTGGTTTTAGTAGGGGACAAATATTTTTCAAAAATTACATTTGAAAACATAAATGAATTTATAAAATAATAATAAAGGGTTTCCAAAAAATTTATGATAAAAGAATTGTTAGAACTTTGTAATTCCATTAAATGTTGTCTATTTTTTGCAATATAAATTTACAAATGTTGGATATTATCTGAACTTTGAAAATATATATGTAATAATATTTTTATTCCTTATATTTATAGATGATATAAAAAAATTATCCGCTAAGGCCCCGCCTAGTCTCCGTGCAAACCGCCTAGGCACTAGGCGATAGGTGACCGTACAAGGAGCGTATAGCAAATTCTACAACCTTGATTATTATACGGATTAGTGTTGAATTATCGTGTCATGTCGAAAATTACCACCCTGTTAGGAATTGTGTTAGATTTACTGATTGTCGAAAACCATCAGTCAGTTGTCCTATTTGTATAGAGTTGAACATGCAGGGATTTTGTTGAGGTGAAATGAATCACTGGATTCATTAAAGCCCGGATTGTTCATGGATGTCAAAATAATTACCATTCGATATTTAAATCCTAGAATGTTCCTATGAATTTAATGCGATGGTTTATAGGAAAACATTTAAATTTGTAGAGTCTAAATCTTCTATCGTGTTGAATCCAGATCCGATTCCACCACGCGTATCAATTAAATCTGCAGAATGAGAAATTAATATTTTTCAATATTAATTCAAGACATAATTGAATAAGAGTCTAGGAAAGAGGAAAATGATGTTCTCTAGCTTTACGCCTTCAGATATGTATCCCCTTGCATTCAATCTTGCAACTACTGGTGAGGATTCCACAAGATTGTGCTATAGAGACGGAGTCGAATTTCTTCCTCTCACTGCAGATAGGTGCCACCCACTCCTCTCTCTCTCTCTCTCTCTCTCTCTCTCTCTCTCTCTCTCTCTCTGGTTTCAATTGTTGTGACTTATGAAATCTAGGAGAGAATGGGCTATTTATATTACTAGGGCTAAACCTTAAGGGGCTCCTCTTCAGCAATGAAATTGAGCCAGACCTGTGATCTAATGCAAATAATAAAGTGGGTCTATGGATTAATTAATTCTCATGTCCAAAACCCATGAGACAATTAATTAATTAATATTAATTCTTTTTCACCACAGAATTAATACTGACCTACCCCTTTATTATCACGTTATGAGAACGGACTGCATTAACTTGATAAATCCTCATATTTAAGGTTACTGTATATTCATTAATTAATTGGAGCTTCTGACACGCTTCACACAATGAGTTAATTTCTTATTTTTCCTGAGCAGTACCACTCAAACATTATCACTCGTGCTTGAACTTAATCAGCCTGCAGGACTTTAGCACGATGAACCTTATTGAGCTCTTCACGGAATGTCACCATCCTATTACTCGATATGGTAACCTAACTCCAGTCGTCAGGACATTCAACACGAATTGCTGTCACCCAAGATATGGGTATATGAGTACTTTACTCAGGCTCTCCACCATGGCAAGTCAAAGCAACAATCAACCCATGCATACTCTTGAACCTTCGTTAGGGTTTAGACTTAATCAAGACACGAAATCTCATATTCTCTGAAGTCAGACAGGCGAACACATCTCATTGTGGTCCAATTAATACGCAACCACACGTACCAGCATATCAAGTGAACAAAATAAATCACTTCTATCCAATTATGTTGCAGCCTACACCGGTAGATTTATCCTCAACATTGTCTCAATTGTGATAACTATATTTATTTCTCGCTAGGTCAAGTGATGCACATGGTCTTCTGTGATCTACAACACACCGTATGATCTCTCTATCGATGAGATAAGAGGATACAGTTGTTCTCGGTAAGTTTGTTAACAGATAGGAAATAAAGTTGAATGTGTACACACTGTAATAAATGCTTTCAGTATACAAAACCCAACAATCTCCCACTTATACTCAAAGCATTACATCCACCATCTAGAGTATATAGTGTGTACATCTAGCCTAGCTATTACATTGACCACTATTAGTGGTAGGCATCCACCTCAGTCATAGGTTACGAATATGTCCTTCGTAAGCCTTCTGGGGTAAGCACTTTGAGAATGGATCAGCTAGCTTGTCTCTATTGTCAATCTTCTTGACCTGCACATCGACTCTCGATACGATCTCTCATATGACGTGGTATTTCCTTTCTATGTGTTTGCTCGCCTTGTGAATCTGTGGTTCCTTTGAGTTTGCCACTGCACCAACGTTATCACAATAAATTGTGATACTCTTAGGCAAACTCAAAATCACATCCAACTCTAAAAAGTAATTCCGGAGCCATACTGCATCTTTCGAAGCTTAGGAAGCAATGACATATTCTGCCTCCATGGTGGAATCCGCAAAGCATTTCTGCTTTGCGCTCCTCCAAGATACAACTCCACCTCCTAAGGTAAATACATAGCTGATGCGGTAAAAGTTCAATCACAATAAACTCTCAACCACACAAGAATAAAATATCAATCCAAGTTCTTCTCGATTCGCCTACTAGAATACCGAGCTACTCAAGTGAAGTCTTATAGCCAAGCATGATTCAATCGTTGAGTAATTTCTAATCATCTAAACATGCAATTCAAATCTATGCTAACAATATATGAATAACATGAATTTAACCAACAATTATTAATAGAACAATCCTTCTCAATATGGTAAACCAAGACAAACACAATTCTCAAGCTAGGAAGATAGGATGTTGAGTTGAGTAGAGATGCAATCAAATTTGGTTAATCATTGTTGCAAACATTATTTAATTCCTAGGAGATTGAGCAATCGACCCTACACTCGATAACCCCTTGTCACGGCGAGCTACCGGTTGATGATCTAGAACTAGCAAACCATCACGTTATTTAGCCCTAGACCACTCCAAATGGTTCGTCAATTATTGCCCTACGACCTAGCACCGCACATGGATTGGAACTAAAATCGTATGAATTAACACTATTCACGACGATTCCACCCGCGTGTTGGCTGCATCGTTCACGTCAACTACCTCCTAAGTTGGCTATTACCTACACCTAAGAGCTAAGGAACAAGCTCTAGTGCAATCCAAGCTCTCAAAGGAAAGTAAACAAACAATTCTCATACCAAATTCTCATGCATCCTTCCTCAAATCAACATCCAAAATGGTTTAGAACTTCATACCTTTCAATTGTGCAAATACAATTTGGAATTTAATGAACTTCATTACAATTTGAAAGTAGAAATAAGATTGTTCCCCAATTTGGATTTGGTTAATTTGATCCACCTCCTTTAATCTTCAATCTCTTCCAAGTGTTGATGAATTAATCTCCTAGATGCTCTAGGACTAAGATGAATTGAAATGGAAAAATGGAATCTAGGAGAAAATCTAGCTATCGTATGTGAAAAAATGACAAAAGTCTCTGCAAATAACCGCTCTTTCCCCTTTTATAAGCAAGCAATCAGGCCCTCGGATCGCCCGGTCGAAGTTCGGCTCGCCCGGGCCATCAATAACCGCCAAAACAGCCAAGAACCGACTTGGCTCGGCCGAGCAAGACATGGCTCGACCGAGCCAAGTCCTGCCCGCACTCGCTCGACCGGTCCTGCACATGCTCGACCGGTCGAGCTCTCTGAACCAACATCTGCAGCTTCGCTCGGCCGGTCCTGCCATGGCTCGGCCGGTCGAGCCCTCTGAAGTCCTGCTCGGCCGGTCCTGCACCCGCTCGGCCGATCGAGCTCTCCAAACTCCAAAACCTTGAGATTTTCCTCCAAAACTCCACCAAATATGCTTGTTTACGCCAAAAACCTATCCTTCACAAGTCAAACACACAAAACACGAAAACACAACCAAAATATGACAAAAACATATGATACGGGAGTAAAATATCCACAAACAAGCATGTTCACATATCAAAATACGGGTCATTTTACGCACGTATCAATAGCCTGAGGTCGATTTCTTCTCATCCTGGTCTCCTTAGAAATTCGAGTCTGTGTAACCCACAGGGCACAAATCCTCACTTTGATAAACCAGACAGTAATTTCTAGTCATTTTCAAATACTTGAGGATGTGCTTTACCGCAGTCCAAAGCACCTATCATGGGTTAGATTGATATCTCGCTATCAGGCCAACGACATTGATATCATGTTTGGTACACAGCATGGCATACATGAGGCTACCCACCACATAAGTGTATGGTACACGAACGGTAGTAAACATTTCTTGGTGAGTTGCATGTTGAACCTGTTGAGTTTTGTATATAGAAAGCATTTATTATGGTGAGTATACATTCAACTGTATTTCCTATCTGTTAAACAAACTTACATGCGAGTAACAACGGTATCCTCTTATCTCACTGATAGGGACAATTATACGGCGTGTTGTAGATCACAGAAGATAGTATGATCACTTGACCTAGTGAGATATAAATATTATCATAGCCGAGACAGCGTACGAGGATAAGTCTGTCGGTGTAGGCTGCAGCATAGTCGGAAAGAAGTAATCTGTCTTGATTACTTGATATGTTGGTACGTGAGGTTGCGTATTGATTGGACCACAGTGAGATGTATTCTATTGTCTGACATCAGAGAATACACTATCTCGATCTTGATTGAGTCCAAACCCTAACGAAGGTCAAGAGTATGCACGGGTTGACTGATGCTTTGACTTGCCATGGTGGAGAGTCTAAGCAACGTGCTCGTATACCCACACCTTGGGTAACAACAGTTCGTGTGTTACAGCCTGAGACTGGAGTTAGGTTACCATATCAGAGTAACAGGATGGGGACATTCCCTGAGGAGCTCAATAACATTCATCGTGCTAAAGTCCTGCAGGCTGATTAAGTTCAAGCACGAGTGATAAGGTTTGAGTGGTACTCCTCAGGAAATAAAAAATTAATTAATTGTGGTAGCTTGTTAAAAGCTCCAATAAATTAATGAATGTCAGACCGTTCTCATAACGTGGTAATGAAGGGGAAAGCAGTATTAATTATGTGGTGAGAAAGAATTAATATTAATTAATTAATTATGTAATGGGTTGTGGACATGAGAATTAATTAATTGTTAGACCCACTTTATTATTTGCATTAGGTCCCAGGTCTGGCCAAATTAAATATGCTGAATGGAGCCCAGTAGCCCATTAGAGTTTGTAACCCTAGATCTATGAATATACAATTCTCTCTCACAAACCCCAGAACATTCAAATCAATTGAAACCCTAGGTGAGAGAGAGGTGGGCGGCGTCCAGTGTGTCTGGGAGGAGAAGGAATTCGATTCCGACTTTCACATTCACAGTCCTGTGGAATCCTCACCAGTAGTAGGATTGAACAACATTGGGATATAGATATGAAGATCTAATTTGGAGAACATATTACTCTCTTCTTCTATTTCATTTAATTAAATCTAAAAATTAGATCTATTGCTAATTTATGTTTACGCATATTTAATTAATTCGCGTGGTTGAATTATGAGATTGGAGTTCAAATGCGAAAGATCGGATCTGACACTACGGAGTTAAGGTAAACTCAAGTCCATTGTATTTAATTCATAGGAGCATGCTAGAGTTTATCGTTTTGGTAATTGTTCTCAACATCCATGAACGATCTGGCTTATTTGGATTTGGTGATTTGGTTTGCCATGAAATCCCTGCAATTGGTATCAGAGTCTGGTCTCGTTTTCATGGCTCTGTTGGATGAGCAATTGATTCGATTATGCATGTATGAATTATTTAATTATTGTGGATGGTTTGGTTTTTGTTCCTCGTGGCAACCCATTCAATTTAATTCGCGGTGGTTCATCCGTATTTAAATTAAATCATTTTTGTAAAGTCACGAGAAAATCCGTGATTAGATTTGATATGAAATTCAATTGTAATAAAATAGTCTATTGTAATTTTATTTTTTAAATCTGTAATTGTACGGGTCGAAGAACGAAGACGGAAACTGGCGAGGACGACGCAACAGCGGCGGCAGGAAGCCGCACGTGACGTGGAGCAACGGGCGACAGCGCAGCAGTCGTAGAAGGAGGTCGCGACGGTGGCACACGCGCAGGGGCAGCACAGCAGCGCGCGCGGCTGTAGGTGGTGGGCTGCAGGCGGCGGCACAAACCCTAATTAGGGTTTGCGCTGCACAGCCTCGCCTACACGATGGCAGCGGCAACGGCGACAGCTCAGGCACCCCAAGCGAGCAACGCAGCAGCTCGAGCGAACGGTGGCAGCATCGGACTACAGTGGCGTGTGTTGCACGCAAGCCAGTGCAACCCACATTGACCAACGAGCTGCACGTCGCTCGATGCATCGAGCCGCGATCGACGCTGACGCCGCCGGCGGTGGTGGCAGCGCGACATGGTTGCGGTGGTGACAGGGTGTGGTGTTGTTGATTGGTGCAGTCGGTTACAAACCCTAGGGTTTGTGATTCGGTTGTGGGACCAATTTTCAAATCACAAAACCCTAGATCTAAAAAGATTTGGTGGTTGAGGATATCAAGGTCCTTGAAGATTTGATGAAGATTTGGAGTTATCCAAATTTAAATTTCAAATTTTGTAATAGATATGATTATTTTCTTTTCCTGTATTTGGGGCCACGAGGAATTTTTGTTTGTCTTAATTGCCCTCGTATGATATGTGATTTATTATTTGCGCAATAAGCATGTGTAGATAATGGAAAAGCATGCTTTACTGATTTATTATTTACAACTTTAAAAGAATGCTTATGTGATTAATTTCTTGTTGGATTATATTTTTGAATTTTTTAACTTGTTTAATTACATGCAAAAATTTGAAAAAATATAATGGCAATGAAATTATTTGTGCGCATTTAAGATACCTTTTGAATAAAAAATACTGAGCGGGGTTTTTTAATTAAAATCAATAGACCTCCACAAAGTGATCCTAGGCTGTAAGTGTATCTCTCGTCTTAGTAAACGTCTACGATTGTAGCTTGCTAATTCCCGGATGTGCATGGGCTGCAGTTGTTGGGATTTCTTGACAAACAATTTAAATCAAGTGAATAGTGGGAGGGTTTTGCGTAAACGTCTACGAGTGTAGCTTGCGTAATTCTTTTCTCATAAGTATTCTAGGATTGATTTAAATTATAGATAACGAATGCTTTAAGGGTCGTGCGGTATGGTTACGTGCCATGTCAAACTGTCTCTTTTGGTTAGAGTTAAATTTGTGGTTAAGTGCTTAGATGCATCTTAGAAAAATAATGCAGTTGTTGCTTCCCTGTTTTTGAGAGATGGCTTGGTCTAAGGTTTTTCACTAATTATTAGTTTCATGTGTCTAAGGATTCCTGACATGGTATGAAATTAAAGGAATGGGGCTTAAAACCCTCAGTCTGGTTGAGGGTGACATTGTAAACGTCTACGAGTGTAGCTTGCGGTGGAAAATCTTGGACTTTTAGTGGAAAATATATGTATTTGATTTATCAAAAGGTTATCACTACATTTTTTTTTGAATGTTCTGAATGTTTGTTATTATTTAGATTATTTATTTGTTTCAGATGTCTATGTCTATTGTTGATCATATTCTTGCTCTCAATCCCTTAATTGGTCCAAACTTTCCTGAGTGGAGATACTGCATTGAGTATATTCTCCTGTCTAAGCAATATATGTTTGTTCTCACTATGAAGCCACTTGCTCCGCGTTGACATAGAGTCTCTAGACGTGAGAAGCAATTCTATGACAGATGGGTGACATCTTAAGATTTTACTTACAAGTTAATCTCAGATAACCTGTCTAGAGAGTTGAAGCTCAAGTACATGGGCTATTGTAGCTCTGTTGAAATCTAGAAGGACTTGGTGGCTACGTATGGCAAGATAGAGCGGACTATTAGCTGTGATCTTGTGAAAGATCTTGTTTGCAAGAGAATGGTTGAGGGTAGTTCGGTGACATTACATGTGATGATGATGGATAACACCATGAATCGGTTCACACGTAGAGGTGGATGTATCAGCAATTGGGCCAAGATCGATATAATCCTGAACTCATTACCACTTTCTTTCTATGACTTTAAGAAAGATGTAGCTGGGAGAAGTGAGTATACTTCTAAAGAGTTGTTTACTGATCTCTTGGCAGAACAATCTTTCGTAACTTTATGGCATTCTGAGTTATCGGATTTTGTACATAGTCTGAACATTGAAAAATGTGGTCAATGACCAATACAGAAATATGATTGATCGAAGAAGGCGTGAAAGGAAGTCAGGGGAGATGAAGATGATTGTTGTCACATCAAGCAAGAATGCATGTGGAAGTAAAGGACAAGGTATGTTATTTGCATTTGTAACAGAAACATGTTTAACATCGGTTTCTACTCATTCATGGGTAGTGGATACTGGAGCTACTGACCATGTTTGTTACACTTGGCAGGGGTTCACACCGAGAAAGGTGCTGAAGAATGACAAGATTACCATCTCAATGGGGAATACAGCACGAGTGAGTGCCGCAACCATTAGAGATTTCACCTTGTACTTTGATGATTCTAGTTTGACTTTGTGAGATGTTTTATATGTGTCAGATTTTCGGCGGAACCTTATTTCAGTTTCCAAACTTTTCGTTGATGGATATTCTGTTATTTTTTATAGTGGTGTTTCTATCATTGGTAATAACATTATTATTTGTCGTCGAATGCTGAATAACTCTCTCTATGTCGTTAACTGTCATCATAACACTTTCATAAATGTTGCATGTAACTCATCTGAAATTGATAATCCTAGAAAGAGAAAGCTTACTTCTTCTGATTGGGATCTTACATATCTCTGGCACTTAAGACTAGGTAGCATCAACTTGAAGCAGATTAAGCGACTTGCAGATGACGGTATATTGGACTTAGTTTGGCCTGTACCTTATCAAGTTTGCGAATCCTGCATCGAGGGAAAGATGTCCTCTAGGCCTTTTAAGGCAAGTCAGTCTCGAGCAGGGGATGTGTTGGAATTGATCCATTCTGACTTATGTGGGCCCATGTCTACAAAGGCTCGTGGAGAGTATGATTACCTCGTCACTTTCATTGACAACTACTCGAGATACGAATACATTTACCTACTTCGCTACAAGTCTGAATGCTTTGAGAAATTCAAAGAGTTCAAGGCTGAGATATAAAAGAAGGTCGAGAAAACTATCAAGTTATTGCGATCTGACCGCGGTGGCAAACACCTCAGCAACGAGTTCCTACAATATTTGTTGGAACATGGGATTACATCACACTGGACTGCACTGGGTACTCCCCAGCAAAATGGTGTAGCCGAAAGAAGAAATAGAACTCTTTTGGAGATACTAAGATCAATGATGAGTTATGCAAGCTTACCCATTTTGTTTTGGGGATACACATTGGAAACAACGACTTACGTCTTGATCCTGGTGCCTTCTAAATTGGTTCTTAAGACACCTTGTGAATTCTTCCTTGGGCGCAAACCCAGTTTGTACAAGTTTAGAGCATGGGGTTGTCCGACACATGTGCTAACGAAGGAACCTGATAAGTTAGAAAGCAGGTCCAATATAATGTTGTTTATAGGGTATCTAAGGCTAATGAAAGGTGGTTACTTTTATTGTTCTGAGAGTTAGAGAATTGTTGTTAGCACCAACGCTAGATTATTGGAAGACGAGTATGTGAGAAACCACAAGACAAGGAGTGATATAGTTCTTCAAGAAATTGAAGATGAGAATGCAAAACCAAGGGAAGGGGAACGCGTGAACGTGGGTGCACCTGTGAGAGGTACATCACCACCGGTGCGTTCTTCAGTGCAAGGTGCAGAACCACAAGTTGCTGCACCAATTGTTGACACGACACCGATGCCTTGTCGCAGTGGGAGAGTTATTTTCCAGCCAGAAAGGTACATGTTCGTGGGTGAGTCTTCGAACTTGAGCCCTGAAGACTCTGACCCACTGATCTACGAGGAGGCAGCGCAGGACAAGGATGTTCAAATATGGAGTATCGCCATGGATTCTGAGATTGAGTCCATAACCGCTATGGATGTATAACAGAAAGTTGTGCTACCTGATGGCTTTAGGGCCATAGGGTGCAAATGGGTGTACAAGATAAAGAAGGGAACGGATGGAGAAGTTACGACTTTCAAAGCCAGGCTGGTGGCAAAGGGTTATAGTTAAAAAGAGGGCATAGACTATGATGAAACCTTTTCACCCGTAGCCATGTTCAAATCCATTCGGATATTTCTTGCCATAGTAGCGTATTTGGACCTTAAGATTTGGCAGATGGATGTGAAAACCGCTTTTCTAAACGGTTACCTTGAAGTAGGTAAGTACATCTATATGTAGCAACCCAAGGGTTACATGCGCAAGGGCGAAGAACATCTTGTCTGGAAGCTTAAGAAGTTCTTGTACGGACTTCAGCAAGCTTCAAGGTCGTGGAACTTACGTTTCAACGATGTGATTAAATCTTATGGATTTCACAGTTGGAGAACGAAATTTGTGTATACAGACTTTGTGTCAGTAGGAGAGTGGTTTTCCTTGCACTATATGTGGACGACATACTCCTATTTGGAAACAACAAGGGAGTGATGCCGGAGATTAAATGTTGGTTATCCGAATAGTCCCAAATAAAGGATTTCGGAGAAGCTGGGTACATCCTTGAGATTAAAGTCTTACGGGATCGTAAGAAAATGATGATAAGCTTATCCCTGGAATCCTATGTACTCGGCATGCAACTCGCCAAGAAAGGCTTGCTACCTTTCAGACCTGGCGTACATCTTTCTAATGGGCAGTCTGTGACACAGAGTGAGAAATATGAGATGAGTCTTATACCATACACATCTACGGTGGGTAGTCTCGTGTATGCAATGTTGTGTACCAGGCCTGATATTTGTTATGTCGTTGGCATGGTAGCAAGATATAGTCTAACCCTGGACAGGCGCATTAGACTGCGGTAAAACACATCCTCAAGTATTTGAAGAGAACTAGGAATGATTGCCTAGTTTATCAAAGTGAGGATTTGTGCCCTGTGGGTTACAAAGATTCGGATTTCCAAGGGGACCAGGATGAGAAGAAATCGAACTCAGGTTATATGTTTACCTTGGGAGGTGGGGCTATATATTGGAGGAGCGCAAAGCAGATATGCATTGCTGACTCCACCATGGAGGTGGAATATGTGGCCACCTCCGAAGCTTCGAAAGAAGGGGTATGACTCCGGAATTACCTCTTGGAGTTGGATGTGATTTCAAGTTTGCCTAAGAGTATCACAATTCATTGTGACAACTCTGGTGCAGTGGCAAACTCGAAGGAACCACGGACTCACAAGGCGAGCAAACACATAGAGAGAAAGTACCAAATCATACGAGAAATTGTATCGAGGGGTGATGTGCAGATCAAGAACATTGACACTAGAGACAACCTAGCTGATCCATTCACAAAGTGCTCACCACAGAAGGTTTACGAAAGACATATTAGTGAACTAGGTCTGAGGTGGATGCCTACCACTAGCAGTGGTTAATGTAATAGCTAGGCTAGATAGACACGTTGTATACTCTGTAATAGCGGATGTAATGCTTTGAGTATAAGTGGGAGATTGTTGGGTTTTGTATACAGAAAGCATTTATTATGATGAGTATACATTCAATGACATTTCATATATATTAAACAAACTTAAATGTGAGTAACAACGATATCCTCTTATCTCACCGATAGGGACGATCATACGGCGTGTTGTAAATCACAGAAGACAGTTTGATCACTTTACCTAGTGAGATATAAATATTATCACAGCCGAGACAATGTACGAGGATAAGTCTGTCGGTGTAGGCTGCAGCTTAGTCGGAAAGAAGTAATTTGTCTTGATTACTTGATATGCTAGTACGCGAGGTTGCGTATTAATTGGTCCACAGTGAGATGTATTCTACTGTATAAAATAAGATAATACAAGATCTCGATCTTGATTGAGTCCAAACCCTAACGAAGGTTCAGGGGTATGCACAGATTAACTGTTGCTTTGACTTGCCATGGTGGAGAGTCTGAGTAACGTGCTCGTATATTGATAAGTTCATTATTTCACTCACTTATCTATATTATTTTCTACTATTTTATGTAATTTTCTTGAGTTTATATATATATTCCATGCATGAGTCTATTATATGTGGTGTTACACTTGTCATGGTGTGTTTTTGCAAGTTTTAGGCTTAAATTCACTGAAAAACCGTTCTGAAAGTAGTGACGTGCAAGAGTAGCAGTGAATAATTCTACCACACAAGGAATTCGGGCAATTGGAACATGGAAATGGATAGAGCTTCGAGTTAGCTTCCCAACGCAAATGGAATTGGGTCAATCGGAGTTCGGGAGTGAGAGTTATGGCCAAAACCGTGAGACCGTGCAGACAGGGCGAGAAGAAGAGGTTCGAGTTCGACTGAAGAGGACCGAATTTGATCGACGGGTGAAGAGACGTGCATTGATTGATGTCAAGCCACTTCGGTCGACGCACGGGCAAATTAGGCAGATTTTTAATTAAATTCGAATCAAATCGAATCTCCAACCCTAGACTTGATAGGATACACATCCACTCCTATAAATAGCCTTGTAAATTCATTTTTTATCATTCATTCAGCCTTGTGATAACTCTCTTAGGAGAGTTATATTTATGCCTTTGAATTAATAAATGTGAAGTCCTCGAGTCTTGTTTGAGTCCAATTTAGGGGTAAATAAGCATGTGAATGCATAGTTAGTGTCCAGTGAGTCATTGTTGCAAATTAATCACTTTTCGGTCTATTTCTAGCAATAAAAGTGCAGGAAACAATAAGAGATAAAAATCTAATAAAACGTGCATGCTGAGCTAGATGCTGAGAACGTGTTGTAGCATGCTAGGTATTCCAGAGAGAGAGAAAAACGTGGAAAGAGAAAATCCTGAATTGGGTTATCTCCCAAATGCTGACAAGGACATGATAAAGCTTAGTTGAGCTGGATAGTGAAGGAACCTGGATTTGTTGCCACCTGGGCAGGGACAATTAAGGCATCACAACTTTAATTGTGGAAACCTGGAAATATATTCTTCTAGAATATTATGCACTATGGGCTTACAGAACAGCTTTCAAAACACCATTGGGCATGTCACCTTACAGACTGGTTTTTGGGAAAGCATGCCATCTTCCTTTGGAATTGGAACATAAATCTTTTTGGGCCCTGAAGAAACTAAACTTTGATTTGTTGGCTGCAGGGGAGAGGAGATGTGCAGAAATCAATGAACTTGAGGAGATGAGGTTGACTTCTTATGAGAGTGCAAGGATTTACAAGGAGAAGAGCCAGATGTGGCATGCAAAAAGAATCAGGTTAAGAATCCTGGAAGAAGGGAACAGGGTGCTTCTATTCAACTCCAGGTTGAATCTCTTTCCTGGAAAGTTGAAGTCCAGATGGTCTGGTCCTTTCACCATCATCAAGGTGTATCCCCATGGAGCAGTTGATTTAAAAGATGAAGAATCAAGTAGGGAATTCAAGGTGAATGGTGGGCGAGTAAAAATATATCACGGTGGAGTCTTCAATAGAGAGAAGACTACCACTACCCTGCGTGATGCTTGATGAGTTCAGGTAATACTGGTGTCTCTCTTACTTGTGTCTGCAAGTTGAGTGAAACCAGTTTAGTTTGTAAATATTTATTTTCTTCTTTAATTTTAGTTGTTATCATTCTACATTTACCTGTCTATAGTTGTTAGTTCCGAGAAGAAGATTGCTCTTGAATGAGAAGTTTGGGGGTGTTCAGAGGGTGCTAGCTACATGCTAACAACATGCTACAACATGGTACCTATGCAGTAATGGTCATATTTTGGCCGAGTTTTTACTTAAGTGCAGAGGAGGTGAATTTTTAAATGAATTACACTGCTGATTTTCAAATCTTTTCCTGTGGTTCTCTCCTGTTCTGAAATCATTACTTTAAAAGGTAACCTCTCTCACCTTTTCTCTCACCTTTTCGACTATCTTCTTCTATCTCCACTCTCTACATTTCACTGTGCAAATAAAACCCTGGGTTGCCAGTTTTCACGTCGACTTCCACTTTTGAAGGTATGTTTCGCTTGCTCTCCCTGATCGTGTTGCATTGACAGCGTTTCTTGTTGATTTTCTTCATGAGCATGCTGATTGGAGTCGATTATTTTTGGAATTGTTGCATGTGCAAACTGGGTTTCCCTATTATATACGCTTGAATGTAAATAAAACCCTGTGTTGCAAAAGGGAAGGCTCCTGCCACTTCTCCCTCCTCACCGGTGGACCTTTCTGAATCCGACAATCCCCCAGCCAAGAAAGACAAGACTCAACTGATGGGTTTTGTATACTGAAAGCATTTATTACAATGTATATACAATGATTTATTTCTCCTATCTGTTAAACAAACTGCATGTATGATCAAATGTATCCTCTTGTCTCACCGATAGGGATGATCTTGTTGCGTGTAGTAGATCGCAGAAGACAGTATGATCACTTGACCTAGTGAGACATAAACCTGATCACAGCCGAGACAGCGTAAGAGGATACGACTGTCAAGATGGCTGCGGCATTGTCGGAATAAGTAGCTTGTCTTGGTTACTTGACATGCCGATATGCAGAGGTGGCGTATTGATGGACCGCAGTGAGATATATTCATCTGTCTGACATCATCGAATAAAAGATCTCGTTATATTGATTGAGTCCAAACCCTAACGAAGGTTCAGGGGTTTGCACAGATTGACTGTTGCTTTGACTTGCCATGGTGGAGAGCCAACACAGCGCGCTCGTATATCCGCATCTTGGGTAACAGCGGTTCGTGTAGTACTGCCTGAGACTGGGTTTAGGTAACCATATCCGAGTAATAAGATGGGGACATTCCCTGAGGAGCTCAATAACATTCATCGTGCCAAAGTCCTGCAGGCTGATTAAGTTCAGGCACGAGTGATAAGGTTTGAGTGGTACTACTCAGGAATATTAAGATATTAATTAATTGTAGTTAGAGCTTGTCAGAGGCTCCGATTAATTAATGAATGTCCGGTAACCTTAAATATGGGGATTCTCAATTAATGCAACCCGTTCTCACAACGTGGTAATAAAGGGGTAGGTCAGTATTAATTCTGTGGTGAAAAAGAATTAATATTAATTAATTAATTGTGTCCTGGGTTGTGGACATGGGAATTAATTAATTTATAGGCCCACTTTATTATTTGCATTAGGTCCCAGGTCTGGCCCAATTAAATATGCTGAATTGAGCCCAAAGAGCCCATTAGGGATAAAACCCTAGGTCTATAAATAGACAGCTCTCTCTCTGAAACCCTAGTCACTTCATAACACAGTTGAAAAACAGAAACCCTAGAGAGAGAGAGCAGTGTGGGCGCCGACTTTGGTGTGCAAGGGAGGAGAATTTCGATTCTGGTCCCGCTCAGAATACAGATCTGTGGAATCCTCACCAGTAGCAGATTTTTATCAGCATTGGGATACAGATCTGAAGATCTAATCTGGAGAACATATTTCTTTTCCTCTTTCTCTGATTTTCGAATTTATTTGAAATTAGATTTCTAATTTCTACTTCCGTAGATAAATTTGTATCGCGTGGTTGAATCGAGATTTGGAATTCAAACGCGAAAGATCGGTTCAGAGACTACGGAATAACGGTAAACCCTAAATCCACAATTCTTTGTATTAAATTCATAGGAGCATGCTAAGGTTTTGAGAATTTGTATTATGAGCAATATCCATAGATCCGATCCGATTCAGTTTGGTTTTGGTGATTCGGTTCACGTGAAAACCCTACATCAACCACACCGTACGCTGTGCAAATTTTTGGAAAATCTGAAGCCTAAAGCCACTCTAGAACCACAAGATGCCGAGGGCACATCCCAACCCAAAAAGAAGAGGGTTAAGAATGCTTGCAAGAAGAACCCCACTCCTAAGCAGGTTTTGAGGAAGCAGGCTGCTCAGCATGCATCTTCGCCTAGGATGGCATCACCAGTCAAACCACAAAAGCAAGGTCCCCCGCCTATGCTAATTGAACGTGGACTCCATACTGACCTTACTGGACTTCCAGAGGAACTCCAAGAGTCAATCGCCCAAATTGGAGTGGGCTTCTTTTGTTGTTTTGCAGGATGCATCAGTGGTCCCTGTTGTGAGAGAATTCTATGCCAACTTAAAGAAGGTTGGAGAGTGGGAATTTACATCAAAAGTCCGTGGAGTGAAGGTGGATCTTAATCCTCGCCTGGTGCATCGTGTCTACGACACTGCACCGCCCCAGCCAGATCCCTTCTGGGATAAATATGACAAGCCTACAGAGGAAGATCGTAAATGGGTGTTGGATGTTCTTGCACCTGAAGGTTATGATGTGCGCTGGATCCCTCAAGAAGGTGGAGCACCATTGGTGGTCACTAACCAGTTGATACCTGCTGCCCGACTGTGGTTCCATTTCATTCGAAGCAGGATCTCCCCGACTACCCATGAGAACAGAATGAATGATCAGCGGGCTATGATTTGTGCCGCCATCGTCTCAGGTACACCGTTTGACTATGCGCCCATGCTCCTTGCTTCTCTGGAAAGCCGTTTTGGCAGGACTGTCAGACCCTTGTACTTCCCATCAATGATCATCGCTCTATGCAAGAGGAAAGGAGTCCCCGTGGTAGACACCGATGAACGAGATTGGAGCAGTGGCTTGATCAATGCCCCGCAGATGCTGCGAAGGTTCAAGCGGACCCAAGGTGCCGAAGATGATCAACCAGCGCATGCTGCAGCTCCGCTCAGCATGTTGCCTCTTCTTCTGATCCCAACCAGCCTACCAATGAAGATTTGATGATCCGGCTGGAGATAGTGCAAGAGGGCATCAATATTTTCCGCAAGACTGCCTCTGAGGTGTTCAAGGATGTCCGTGCTTTAAAGTGCACAGTTACCCGACACTAGCGGTTCCATGCCGAGAGGATGACCCGTCTTTGCAACTATATGGCAGAGCGAGATGCAGTGCTCCAGAGGTACTGCGAGCGTTTGCCTGACTTCCCTCCGCTCCTGCGCACATCTTGGGATGCCGATACTGATACAGAGAACTGATCGCCAACTGGTTACCTTGAATCTCAAATACTTTTTCATTTTGCTCAAACTTACTTTTATTTCATGCTGAACATCTTTTCCTTTTTGTTTGATGTGTGTTTTTTGGTTGGTTTGTTTTGATTGTCATGATGGTGAATGTGATTTCTATTTCTTATTTGTTGATCGTGTCTTGTCTCCATGGTGTGTTAGCTGAGAATGACTCGTGTTCTCTTGCATCAATCTCATGCTCGATGATGAGAATGTCTCTTGCAACTATTAGCTTGTGGCCATACTCATTTGCAGCACGACAATAATCTCAACATTTCTTCTAAATATTTTAGCTCGAATCTTTTCCAAGAAACTCATCTAATTTCCATGCTAGAGCATGTGTTTAGCATGCTTAATAAAATTTAAAAAAACCATGTTTTGATGATCAAGTTTATCGGGTGCACATTCATTTTCTTTGCTTTACTAAGGATTGTGAGAATTCACCTCCTTTTGAATTTGTGTTTGCCTTGAGGCAAAATTTAGTGTTCTAATTTTAATTGGATATGACGAAGGCCATCTTTCTTATTCCTAGCCTCGGTCTTATGCGACCGCCCTTATATCTAATTTATCCCTAGTTCCTATTTTGTGTCTTTTGTCGTGTCTTTGTTCTCTTCCTGACTCATACTTAGCCTTATGTCCGTTTCGTTCTTATTTTTGCTTGCACCCTCTTGGTTTTTCTTTTAACATTGGGGACAATGTTATATTCTAAGTTTGGGGGTGTGTGAGGGTGCCGTGCGAATAATGTATGTAATGAAAGTGTATGAGTCCCATAAAAAAAAGAGAGAGAACAAGAGAAAAAAAAGGACGAAAAGCTACAGTGCTTGCTGATTGATTGCTACAGCATACATTAGCATGAGTAAGCTGATTTGTTCTACGAAAAAAAAAAGAAAAAAAAAGAAAACAAAGAAAGAAAAAAATAAATTTATGTACCACTGGGAAAGTTCAGATAATAAAGGAAGGGGAGGAGTCTTGATAGGGATATTAGGTACTACTTTGGGTATAGAATAAAGAAGACCTATGAATGCTCAATTATTTAGTCACTTGATCCAGAATTTTCCAACCTTTAACCCTAGCCTAACATTACAAGCCGAAAAGTCCTTCCGATCCTTTGATTTTAGAACACCATTAGTGGAGAGGTTTGCATTTAATTCATTATGGAGAAAAGAAAAGTGAGTTCAATGAGCATGATGGTTTATGCACTGAAGGGTGTGTGGAACTTGTATGGCTTGAGTCATTGTACTTTTGAAATAAGCTAGCATGGGACTAAAATAAATGAGTCGGAGGAATGTTCATGCTAAACCATTCTGAATTATGAAGAGATGAAATGTTGTGAAGCTTATGGTATGTGACTCTAGCTGGATCTTGCGTGTTGATGAGAGCAACAATGAGTTGTTCCGAGCATTGAGTTGTTCTTCAGCTTGTTTTGTTGAGTCTGTGTGATTTTGTTTACTCGGGGACGAGTAAAGGTTCAAGTTTGGGGGTGTGATAACTCTCTTAGGAGAGTTATATTTATGCCTGTGAATTAATAAATGTGAAGTCCTTGAGTCTTATTTGAGTCCAATTTAGGGGTAAATAAGCATGTGAATGCATAGTTAGTGTCCAGTGAGTCATTGTTGCAAATTAATCACTTTTCGGTCTATTTCTAGCAATAAAAGTGCAGGAAACAATAAGAGGCAAAAATCTAATGGAACGTGCATGCTGAGCTAGATGCTGAGAATGCGTTGTAGCATGCTGGGTATTCCAGAGAGAGAGAAAAATGGGGAAAGAGAAAATCCTGAATTGGGTTATCTGCCAAATGCTGACAAGGACATGATAAAGCTTGGCTGAGCTGGATATTGAAGGAACCTGGATTTGTTGCCACCTGGACAGGGACAATTAAGGCATCACAAATTTAATTGTGGAAAGCTGGAAAGATATTCTTCTAGAATATTGGAGCCCACATATAAAAGGAAACATCAGCTCATTTCAGTAGGGGTGCGTGATTTGAAGAGCAATACAACAGTCTTGGAGAAAAAGAAAGGAGTAGGCACCAAGGAGTAGAGCTAGAGAGTGGCCGAATGAGGAATCCAGAGGACACCAATGCGGGATTGAAGGAATTCATCCCCAACTATCTCAGTTTGCAGTTTTAAACCATTTCTTATGTTTATATTTAAAGACATTTCAGCTATGTTTTGTTTATTTCTAGCCATGAGCTAAATATTCTAGACTTGGGTTGTTGATCTCTTGTTGGATTGGTGTTATGTTTTGGATTCCTTGTTAATCTATCAATCATGGGTGTTTACCATTCCTATCTTACTCTGTCTGGCCAACTTAGTTAAGATATATTTCTTTTCATGTTTGGAAAAGCATGTTTAGGAGAGAGCCCTGAATTGAGCTAAGTCTAGCCATTGGAAAATGTGTGGATTTAGTGTGCTTTATGAATCTGTTTTATTGTGAGCTGGGTTTTGTCTAATCTAGCATAAGAATATGTGGATTGGTCATTATCTCAAGTATTCTTGATAGTCTGGAAGGACTGGAGAGAACTTCAGAGATTCAGCACTAGAATATAAACTAGGATCCATGTTGTAGCATCTTTCCAGCACGTAGAGTCAGCAACCTGAGTTGCCTTTTATAACTGAAACTTTAATTTGTCCTGTTCGTGTGTGGGCTTAAACTTGTCATTGTCTTGTTTATGTTAAGTCATTTATTTTGCATTAGGAATAGATTCAACCACAAATTGATTAAACCCCTGCTGATTATTCACAAAAGGCATTCCTTGTGGGATCGACTCTAGATACTCCTAGATATTACTAGACAGTGTATGCTTGCACTTTATTGTTGCACACGTTGCACACGTATCACCTTGGACCTTTGAAGCATTCAACATCCTTTATTTTCCAGCACGAACCTTTATTTTCTTGTAAGTCACTTTCATGCAATTTAATAATATGTTTTGTTTTGGTTTTCTATCTGCGATGTGTGGCTAGAAACTCTAGCGGGTTCTAGGGCAACGAATATCAATCAAATGCATGTTTAATTGATTAAGAATAATTGTTTGGTTTTGAATTCCTGTTTTAATATTAGGATTTAGAATTAATAAGATCGAAAGATAATATTGATTCTAGGTTTATAGTTGTTAATTGAAGGACTGAAAAGAGAAAATTAATAACAGGAAAAGGAATTCGAATACAATTAACGATCTGTCCTAGATGAAGATAGTAATTGTAGGGTTTAATCTGAGGAATTATAAAAGGTTGATTAGTAATGTGTTATTGAGGCCTAATAAAGCATATACATTCACATGCTAGTAACCTATGCTATAATTGTCTGACCAAGAAATTATAGTATATTATGATTTCCCACCAACACAAGTTAATTAATTGATATGCATTTTGATTGATAGTTCGCCCTAGAGTCTGTATCTTTAAATTGCTTTCCTAAAACCCTTTAAATTTCCATTTTGTTTTCTTTATTTTCCAAAACCCAAAACCCCTGATTTCTGTTGACTCAAACAATAGACAGGGGCGGATCCAGAAAATTATATCTGGGGATACAATATATGAATAAAATTAAATTGGGGATACATTATATAAAAATTTATATAAATAAATAATAATAAAAAATATAAATAATAATGAATATATAAATTTGATAACAAGAAAAAAAAATTGGTTGTACATAAGTCCGCCTCTGACAATAGATTATAGGATCATGGCTAGTACATGAAATAATTTCGTTACACAATTCCTCTGGGTTCGACAACCTTAGGGTACTCTTATAAATTTATTTGCCACTGTTCTGCAATTAATCTGTAGAATTTTACAGTGATCATATACCCGCATCTTGGGTAACATCAGTTCGTGTATTACAGCTTAAGACTAGAGTTAGGTTACCATATCCGAGTAATAGGATGAGGACATTCCCTGAGGAGGTCAATAATATTCATCGTGCTCAAGTCCTACAGGCTGATTAAGTTCAAGCATGAGTGATAAGGTTTTAGTGGTACTGCTCAGAAAATAAGAAATTAATTAATTGTGGTAGCTTGTCAGAAGCTCTAAAATGAATGTCCAGTAATCTTAAATATGGGGTTTCTCAAGTAATTGCAGCCCGTTCTCATTACATGGTAATAAATGTGTAAATCGGTATTAATTTTGTGGTGAAAAAGAATTAATATTAATTAATTAATTGTGTCATGGGTTGTGGACATGAGAATTAATTAATTGTTAGACCCACTTTATTATTTGCATTAGGTCCCAAGTCTGACCAAATTAAATATGTTGAATGGAGCCCAGTAGCCCATTAGGGTTTGTAACCCTAGGTCTATAAATAGACAGTTCTCTCTCACAAACCCTAGGACATTCAAATCAGTTGAAACCCTAGAGTGAGAGAGAGGTGGGTGGCGTCCAATGTGTCTAGGAGGAGAAGGAATTCGACTCCGGCTTTCAAATACACAGTCCAGTGGAATCCTCACCAATAGCATGATTGAACAACATTGAAATACAGATCTAAAGACCTAATCTGGAGAACAAATTACTCTCTTCTTCTCTTTCATTTAATTAAATCTAGAAATTAGATCTATTGCTAATTTTTATTTCCGCAGATTTAATTATTCGTGTGGTTGAATCAAGGGATTGGATTTCAAACGCGAAAGATCAGATCTGACACTACGGAGTTAAGGTAAACTCAAATCCACTGCATTTAATTCATACGAGCATGCTAGGGTTTATCGTTTTGGTAATTGTTCTCAACATCCATGAACGGTCCGACTTATTTGGATTTAGTGATTTAGTTCGCCATGAAATCCCTACAGATCCGAGCTATCACAGAGTCCACGTAGGATGCTTGGAATAAGCTTATCATCATTTTCTTACGATCTCGTAAGATCTTAATGATGTACCCAGCTTCTCCCAAATCCTTCATTTAGAACTGTTCGGACAACCATTTCTTTATGTTCGATAATACTCCCATATAGTTTCCAAATAGGAGAATGTCGTCGATATATACTCGTATAGTGCAAGTAACACTACGCTCCCACAGACATAAAGTTGGCACACACAACTTTTGTTTTCCAACTGTGAAAATCCATAAGATTTAATCACATCGTTGAAACGTAAGTTCCATGACCGAGTAGCTTGCTTAAGCCCATATAGGGACTTCTTGAGCTTCCAGATAAGATGCTCTTCGCCTTTGTGAACATAACCCTTGGGTTGCTGCATATGATGGGTTTTGTATACTTAAAGCATTTATTACAATGTGTATACAACAGTTTATTTCTCCTATCTGTTAACAATCGTACATGTATGAACAATGGTATCCTCTTGTCTCACCGATAGGGACGATCATACGGCGTGTTGTAGATCGCAGAAGACAGTATGATCACTTGACCTAGTGAGACATAAACATAATCACAGCCGAGACAGCGTATGAGAATACGTCTGTCCGGATGGCTACGACATTGTCGGAATAAGTAGTCTGTCTTGGTTACTTTACATGCTGGTAAGCAGAGGTGGCGTATTGATGGACCGCAGTGAGATATATTCGTCTGTCTGACATCAGCGAATAAAAGATCTCGTTATATTGATTGAGTCCAAACCCTAACGAAGGTTCAGGGGTTTGCACGGGTTGACTGTTGCTTTGACTTGCCATGGTGGAGAGCCAACACAGCGCGCTCGTATATCCGCATCTTGGGTAACAGCAGTTCGTGTAGTACCGCCTGAGACTGAACTTAGGTAACCATATCCGAGTAATAGGATGGGGACATTCCCTGAGGAGCTCAATAACATTCATCGTGCCAAAGTCCTGCAGGCTGATTAAGTTCAGGCACGAGTGATAAGGTTTGAGTGGTACTACTCAGGAATAATAAGATATTAATTAATTGTAGTGAGAGCTTGTCAGAGGCTCCGATTAATTAATGAATGTCCGGTAACCTTAAATATGGGGATTCTCAATTAATGCAACCCGTTCTCATAACGTGGTAATAAAGGGGTAGGTCAGTATTAATTCTGTGGTGAAAAAGAATTAATATTAATTAATTAATTGTGTCCTGGGTTGTGGACATGGGAATTAATTAATTTATAGGCCCACTTTATTATTTGCATTAGGTCCCAGGTCTGGCCCAATTAAATATGCTGAATTGAGCCAAAAGAGCCCATTAGGGATAAAACCCTAGGTCTATAAATAGACAGCTCTCTCTCATAAGTTGTAACACAGTTGAAAAACCCTAAACCTAGAGAGAGAGAAGGTGGGCGCCATTTTTGGAGTTCAAGAAGGAGAATTTCGATTCTGGTCCTGCTCAGAATACAGATCTACGGAGTCCTCACCAGTAGTAGATCTGAACAACATTGGGATACAGATCTGAAGACCTGATCTGGAGAACAGAATTTCTTCTTTCTCAATCTCTTTATTTCGAATTTTGTTTTGAAATTAGATTGCTAATTTCTGTTTCCGCAGACAAATTCGAATCGCGTGGTTGAATCGAAGTTTGGAATTCAAACGCGAAAGATCAGTTCAGAGACTACGGAATAACGGTAAACCCTAAATCCACAATCTTGTATTAAATTCATAAGAGCATGCTAGGGTTTTGAGAATATTAATTATGAGCAATATCCATATATCCGATCCGGTTCAGTTTGGTTTTGGTGATTCGGTTCACGGGAAAACCCTACAGCATATAGATGTCACGAACTTCTTCAAGGTAACCATTTAGGAAAGAGATTTTGACATCCATCTACCAGATCTCGAGGTCCATATTTGCTGCTATGACAAGAAGGATTCGGATGGATTTGAGCATGGCTACCAGTTAAAAGGTTTCATCATAGTCAATTCCCTCTTTCTGACTATGACTCTTTGCCACCAGTCTGGCTTTGAAAGCCGTAACTTCTCCATCTGTTCCCTTCTTCCTCTTGTACACCACTTGCATCCTATGGCCCTAAAGTCATCATGTAGCACAAATTTCTGGTATACGTCCATAACAGTTATGGATTCTATTTCAGAATCCAAGGCGATGCGCCATTTTTAACCTTTTTTGTCGTTCACTGCCTCAGCGTAGGTTAGTGGATCAGAGTCATCATGTCCATCTTCTGGGTTTAAGTCTGAAGACTCACCCACGAATATATACGTATTAGGTTGTGTTTTGGCCCTCCCACTGCGACGAGGCTTAGGCAACGTTTCAGCAGTTGGTTCAGTAACTTGTGGTTATGTACCTTGCACTGATGAACTCACAGGTGGTACCGTACCCTTTGAAGGTACAATCACGCTTGCACGCTCACCTTCCTTAGGATTCGCATCATCTCCTTCTATTTCTTAAAGAACTATACCACTCATCAATTTTTGATTTCTTACATACTCGTCCTCCAAGAATATAGCATTGGCGCTAACAACGATTCTTTGACTCTCAGGACAGTAAAAGTAACCACCTTTCGTCTACTGAGGCTATCCAATGAACAACATGTACTTTCTAATTTATGAGGTTCCTTCATTAGCGCATGTCTCGGATAACCCCAAACTTTGAACTTGCTCAAACTGGGTTTGCATCCAATGAAGAGTTCACTGGGTGTCTTATGAACTGATTTTGAAGGTACCATGTTTAAGATGTACGTCGCTGTTTCCAGTGCATATCCCCAAAACAAAATAGGTAGGCTTCCATAACTCATCATTGATCTGACCATCTCCAAAAGAGTTCTATTCATTCTTTCAGCTACATCATTTTGATGGGGAGCACCTGGTGCAGTCTATTGGGATGTAATCCCATTATCTGCCAAGTAATGCAGGAACTCGTTCTCGAGGTATTCATCACCGTGATCAGATTGTAATGACTTGATAGTTTCCCTGACCTTCTTTTCTACCTCCGCTTGAACTCTTTGAATTTCTCAAGACATTCAAACTTGTAGTGAAGCAGGTTAACGTATCCGTAACTCGAGTAGTTATCAATGAAAGTGATGAGGTACTCATACCCTCCACGAGCCTATGTGGACATAGGTCCACACAAGTCATAATGGATCAACTCCAACACATCTTCTGCTCTAGCTTGACTAGCCATAAGAGGTCTAAAAACATCTTTCCCTCGATGCAGGATTTGCAGACTTGATAAGGTACAAGGCCGGACCGAGTCCAATGTACCGTCATCTGCAAAATGCTGAATACACTTCAAGTTAATGTGTCCAAGTCTCAAGTGCCAGAGATATGTAAGATCCCATCAGAAGAAGAAAACTTTCTCTTTCTAATATTATCAATATCATATGAGTTATATGCAACATTTGCGGATGATTTTTTATGACAATTAATAACATAGAGAGAGTTAATATCAGCATTCCTCGACAGATAACATTGTTATTGTCAATGATAGAAATACCACTATAAAAAAATAACATAATATCCATCAACATAAAGTTTGGAAACCGAAATAAGGTTCCGCCAAAAATCCGGCACATAAAAAACATCTCTCAAAGTCAAAACAAAATCATCAAAGTACAAGGTGAGATCTCCAATGGCTGCTCCGCTGACTTGCGCTACATTCCCCCATGAGATGGTAATCTCGCCATCCTTCAACACCTTCCTCGGTGTAAATCTCTGTATAGTGTAGCAAACATGGTCAGTAGCTCCAGTATCCACTACCCACGAATGGGTAGAAACAGATGTTAAACATGTTTCCGTTACAAATGCATATAGCGTACCTTGTACTTTAATTCCACATGCGTTCTTGCTTGAAGTGACACCTTCCCTCTTCATTTCCTTTGACCTTCTTTCATAGCTTCTTCGATCAATCAATTTTCGGTAGTTGTCATCAATCACATTTTTCAATGTGTTCAGACTATGCACAAAATTTGATAACTCAGAGTCCCATGAAGGTGTGGGAGATTGATTTGCTAAGAGATTAGTGAGTAACTCATCAAAAGTGTACTTGCTTCTTTTAGCTACAACCTCCATAAAGTCATAGAATGAAAAGAGGTAGTGAGTTCATGATTATATCAATCTTGGCCCGATCACTGATACATCCACCTCTACGTGTGAACTGATTAATGTTTTTATCCATCACCATCACATATAATGTCAACGAACTTTCATCAGTCATTCTCTTGCAAACAAGATCTTTCACCAGATCATAGCTGACAGTTCGTTCTACTTCCCCATACGTTACCTCCATGTCCTTTCAGATCTCAATTGAGCTACAATTGATAGAACACGCCGGTGAAGGTGGTTCGTCCCCACGATCGATGTTGGATACCAAGCATACACGCACATGGTTTATAAGAAATTTAATCATAAGGATCAAGAATTACCTTGATAGATCTACAGATCTGGAGATTGATTCCACTGGAGATCTTCTAGCTTGTGCCCCGGTGAACCACGATCAGATGTCGGGTGGACAACAATCTTTCGATTCATTACATGCTAAGTAAATTTGGATCTACAGTCTTTGAGAGAACTAAACCCTAGCCGTCGTTCAGCACATGAACTTATGGAATCATTAGTTTTTCTCTCAACACAAATCCTATTTATAGGCCTCCCATAAGTCCAAACACATATTCAGCCATGAATATAATTTGAACTTATAACATTAACTCATTCCACTAGAGAATTAATGTTGCAACTCTCATCCTATCCCGATATGAATAAGGGCTTCTATTTGACTTAATTAATTTCCCGTGTTTAATACAACACACATTCATTAATTTATTAAAAGCTCTGACAGCATTAATTAATTAATATCTTAATTCCTTAAGTAGTACCCGCTCAATATTATTATCGTATCGGGATAAATTCCACATGCAAGGTTTAATACGATAAAACTTATGAGCTCCTTAAGGGGATGGCATCAACCTGGATGTCTAGGACACGGTGCCCTAATGTGACTAAATTAATACATACAAATAATATTGTTACCCAAGATATGGAGCATATTGAATCATCCTTTTGATTCTCACTCATGATAAGTCAAAGTAACAAACAATCATTTGCATATATCTAAATATCACATCTAGGGTTAAGAATTAATAAAGTCGCTGAGACCTTGGTTCTTCATAGAGTCAGAATAGAATAACATATCTCACCACAATCCATTCAATGCTACACCATGCACTAGTATAAACTAATAACCAAGACTAGTTATCTCAAGTTTATAATACAACCTAAAATGATAGTTTGTCCAGAACTATCTCAGTTGTGAATACGCTTTATATCTTATAAGGAACCCAACAATGCGATCTTCGGTGACACGACACACCCACCACATTGTCTACAATATAAGATAAGTGGATATACATGTAATCGTGAGATTGCAACAATGTGATAACATTTGTTTCAGTTAATTACAAGAGATTAAGTACATGACAAAGCTCACTTAAAAGTTTGTTTTACAGTATACTCCAACAATCTCCCACTTAGACTTAAAGTGTAGCTACAATGTATTGTTAACCAAAACCCTCTACGTATTTTCTGATGATCTAAATATCCAAATTTTTCATGAAAGGATCAACCAGGTTATACAACGACACAAATTTTCCACAGCCACATCGCCTCGCTTTACGATCTCTCGTAAAATGTGGTACTTTCTCTCTATGTCTTTACTTCCCAAATGGGCTCTAGGTTCTTTCGAGTTTGCTACTGCACTAGTGTTGTCACAACAAATCGTGATACACTTAGGCATACTCATAATCACCCCCAAGTCCAACAATAAGCTTCTAAGCCAGACAGCTTCTTTGGCAGCCTCTAAGACAGCCACATAATATGGCTCCTAAGGTTAACACATAACTCGAAGTTAACTTTCTCATATCTCGATCAGCTTAAAAATTTGAATTTGATTAACCCAAAGGGGTTAGATTGTCAGATTGGTAAACCAACATATAGTCTCGAGTTCTTTTCAGAAACTTGAGAACATATTTTACCGCAGTCCAGTGCTCCAGACCCGGGTTAGATTGATATCTTGCCACCATACCGACTGCACAGTAGATATCGTGTCTAGTACAGAGCATAGCATACATGAGGCTTCCTAGTGCCGAAGCATAAGGAACCTTAGCTCTCTATCTTGTCTCGCGTTTTAGGACACATTTCCTTAGATAGAGGAACTCCATGTCACAAAAGAAGAAATCATTTCTTGGAGTTTTGTATGCTAAACCGGGCAATAACAATGTTGATGTAGGAAGCTTGGTATAAATACAACATTCTTTTATTTTGATCATGAATAATCTTAATACCAAGAATGTACATAACATTTCCCAAATCCTTCATCTGTAACTATTTAGATAGCCACACCTATACGTCCAACAATACCCTCAAGTTGTTGCCAATAAGAAGATATCATCTATGTACTGTACAAATAATACCACCACATTTCCATTGCTCATTTTTTACACACACCTTTCATCTTGACATTTTTCAAATTAAGGATTTGATCACCTCGTCAAAATGAATGTTCCATGATCTAGAAGTTTGTATCAGCCCATAACGAGACTTCTTTAACTTACAAAACTATATGCTTTTAGCATTTCCTTACATAACCTTCAGGTTACCGCATATAGATATCTTCATCCAGATTTCCATTAAGGAAAGCTATTTTGACATCCATTTGCCAAACCTTATACTCCATGTAATTTTTCTATGGATAAGAGAATGCGGATTGACTTCAGCATGGCTACAGGTGAGAGATTATGATCATAACCAATTCTCTCTATTTGAGTGAATCCCTTTGCCACCAACCATGCTTTAAAGGCGATGACCTTTTGATCAGATCCTCTATTACACCTATAGACCCAATAACACCCAATGGCTATATTGCCTTTAGGAAGGTCTGAAGGTCATACCCATCCATAACATCTATAGATTCAATCTCAGAATTCATAGACTTATGCCAAGACATTGCATCTACATCTTGAAATGCCTCTTTGTAAGTTCAGGGATTGTTCGCTTCATGTACAACAATGTGGACCAAATCTGAAGACTCTCTCACATCCATGAAATGATTAGATTGAACAACTCTCCCACTATAAAAAGGCAGTACCTGTGTAGGTACACAAGAGTCAACACATTGTGCAGTCTCTTTGTGGTATAACACTTAGTACACTCGGTGTACCATTGTCTCCTTTCAATACATTGAGAATGATCTCACTCTTGGATTTATGCTCACTAATATAGTCTTCCTCTAAGAATTGGGCGTTGGTGTTAGCCACTCTGATTCTTTAGGACTATAAAAATAACCGCCTTTTGTACCCTTAGGATATCCTATAAACAGTCGCACTTCCGTTCTAGGTGTCAATTTATCGACTTCCTTATCCAGCACATATGTTGAGCAACCCCAAATCAGAATATAGTTTTAACGAGGTTTTCGCTCAGTCCACAATTCTATTGGAGTTTTTATAATCGATTTAGAAGGTACTAAGTTGAGAAGGTACGCCTTTGTTTCCAAGGCATAACCCTAAAACAAAGTAGGCAAAATGGCATAACTCATCATCGACCTCACCATCTCCAATAGAATTATGTTTCTCCTCTCTTTTACGCCAAGTTGTTGCAGAATATCAGACGTAGACAGTTGAGATGTAATCTTATTATCCAATAAGTATTGCCTAAATTCAGCACTAAGGTATTCGAAACTACAATCACATCGTAGAGACTTAATACTTTTACCTTTTTGATTCACCACTCCAGTCTTAAATTCTTTGAACTTGTCAAATCATTCAGACATATGGCGTATCAAGTAAATGTATCCAAACCTTGAATAATCATTCGTAAAAGTCACGTAATATGACATTAGCCTTAAAAAGGCCTCAATGTCATATTACCCTCCAATCAGGATTCGCAAACTACGGATGGTTCAACTTGGAGAGACTCCAATGATCCACTATTTATCAGTCTTTAGATCCTCGTTAGATTAACATGACCCGATCTTAGATGCCAAATATATGTTTGATGCAACATAGAAGAAACTATTCTTTTAAACGATTAATATGAATGTATTTCGGTTACAGAATGATATACACAAGTAATAGTATATAAGGAGTTTTCCAACATGCCAGAACTGATAAAAGAGTTATTTCTCATAATAACATCATTGTTATTAAAAATAACTGAATATCCATCTAGAAACAGTTTTGAAACTGAAATTAAATTCTTTCAAAAACTAGGCACATTTAAAATGTCCTTTAATGCTACAACACAATCCGAGAAAGATTAAGTGCATATCTCCCACTACAACAACCACCACTCTAACAACATTTACCAAGCTTATAGTAATCTCACCTTCATTAGTTGTCTTGTCTGCATAAAACCATGCAGAGAAAAACAAACATGATTAGTGGCACCAGTATCTACTATCCAAGAGATAGTAGAACAAGCCACAAGACACGTTTCAACAACTAAAATAGAAGATGTACCCGAATTACCCTTCATGAAGAGGAGGCAATTATATCTGTGATGCCCAGACCGGTTGCATTATAGCACTTTCCCTTTAGTTTCATGACACCACCAAAAGGTGTTATACTACCGGAAAGTATTACTTATTTTCTCCCACTGCTCCCACTGTTTTTCCTTTTGTGGCTTCTTTTTCTTGACGTCATTACACAAAGAAGATGATGCTTCAAAAGAAACCATAGCCAGTGATCTCTTACCCATGAGATCTTCCACTGTAATCAAACCAGTAAGAAACTCAGCAACAGTGTACTATTTCTTACCCATGATTACTTTCAAGATGTAAGCGGGAAGTAAGGGTTCAAGAGACATTGAGTAGGCGTCTTGAGTACAAATATGTACTCTTCAGCAACCTGTACTATATCCAGATTTATTTCCAGTCCAAACAAATTGGACCAATAAGCTTGTTATGATAGAGAAAGTCATAAGCAGATTAAACGACATGATGATAACTGAAATAAATAAAATGCAAACACATAAGCATTTAAATCACATTAATTGAAGCATAAAACATGAAAACCTTCAAAACTAATGTTTACGCAACCTCCAACAACCCAACAAATATATATATATATATATATATATATGCAAGCCTCGGTGGGTTGATGTTTACACATATATCCATTGACCAGACAAACTATCTTTAATTCCAATATCACATCAACCTCTACTTTATGACGAATGGAATCCATAGTCGGACCATGTTGGGAAATCTGTCTAAGGTTTCCTCCCTCAGTAGCTTATTTGTATAGATTGTAGTTTTGGTGGATCAAATCCTAAGTCCTACCAGCGTCAGTTGTCTCTAGATAGATCTAGATCTGGGCTTAAATGTAAAGTCCTGTTTAGGTCTTTGTGTTGTAAGTCGCAGCTGATCAAGACTCATGCTGACACTGTTCACCAGCATGAGAAACGCTTACCACTGGCTATTGTTCACCAGTTGGGAAAAGTTTCATCAGCAGGCGGCTGACAAAGACTCGTGCTGACACTGTTCACCAGCATGAGAAGCGCTTATGACTGGCCACTGTTCACCAGTTGGGAAGGGTTTCATCAGCAGGCGGCTGACAAACCTTACCAGCAGAATACGTGTTCTTGCTTACACTATTCACCAGCGGTGATTTCACCAGTCATGGGAGATTCCGAAAAGAGTTAACATCCAGAGATTTGGTAGACTTAGATGATGCCAGGGCAAGTCACCAGCAGAGACTGCCAGCACAAGATCACCAGTATGATCTACCAGTCAGATGTTACCAGCAGAATTCCAGATTCTCTCTCCCCGCGTAGTAGAGACAAAAAAGAAGATTCTCTGAGGAATCGACTGACAAAGTATGACTTTAAGGAAGGATAACTTAAAGTCTATCAGTCACAAGACGCCAGTCTTATTCCTCGGACTGACAGAGAGAGCCGTTCTGACACAAAGAGATCTGTGTCAGATAAAGCGGTCTTAGGTATGGATCTTTTCCGGAAAAGCATACCTGCCGCCGTCAGAAGGACATCCGAGGTCTGACACCTTTCCGGATGCATCCAAACGGCTAGAAAGTTTGAATCGGTTCCTGCGGCTATAAATACGTCGCAACCACCAACATTCAAACATTCCACTCATCTGCTCAACCACCGAAAGAACTGAAATTATTGCAAAATCGCATAAAGTACTTTCAAGGCTTTTCATAAAGCTTTCCGTGTGTTGATTTATCAAACACGAGACTTCAAGCTTTAAGCTTGTAAGTTAAAGATCTCACTTGGTGTTCTTTCTCCTTCGAGAGAGTTCACAGCAGCTCCTGTGCTTACCAGCACTTGAGTTATTACGGGCATTCTGCCGTAGAGACTGTTACGTTCTTGGGAGAACTAAAACACCTAGCTAGCTGTGGAGGTTGATGTGACGTGCTCGCACTCCATTAGCTGAGGAGAGTTGAAGAAGGATCCAGGACCGGGAGCGGTTGATCTAGTGAACTGGTGGACGAGGCATTCACCAGCTAGAGATAGATCGTAGGAGACCTGTACCTGATTACTCTTAGTGGAATTTCCAGTGCTTCGACTGGAGAGTGGACGTAGATCGATTGATCGAACCACTATAAAAATCCTTTGTTATTTATCAGCTTTCTGTCTTTCATTCATATTTTAAACCCAGCACTCAAGTGCTGGAGTATATCCTGAAACTGATATATAACTGTGCAAACAAGGCTAAATATTCTAAGTTTTGAATCACCAGCTGACAGGTCTCAGTTGTCAGCTGTGTACTGAGTAACCAGCACCAGCTGACCAGTTGCCAGTTGTCAGCTGTGTGTAAGTAGCGTGCAAGAAAACACTTAACATTATTTCCGCTGCGTAACGTTTTATACTCTGAAAAACCGGGACCAACAGACCATATACACATGCCATGTGAATTAAAACAGGGTGTGGATTGACCATCTAGAGGGGAATTAATTCTTGTTTGCATTATTCATTTGCTCATGGTAGTTCATTACAAAGTTTTTTCCAATGTCCTATTTTCCCTCATTTGATTATTAAATTGTTTGTGAAATTGTGCATGCTATTGTTGGAGAGGTTGGTAGATTTGTGGAGTGAATTGTTGATGATAATGGTTGGTTTAATCAATTGTTTGTTGAATTGATAGTTAGCTAGATAGATTTAAATCCATTGCCTAGATATAAAACCAAACTCAACAACTAGATTTGTGTGGATATTATCCAACACGATAGTAACCGGTATTGTAAGTAGGTGAAAGGAGTAATCCGGATTGATATTATTCTTGATTGGAGGTTTAATTATTTTCTAGTTAAATTTTCGTGTATCAAGTTTTGGTGCCGTTGCCAGGGAACTCAATTAGTAGGTTACATGTTATTGGTGAAATTGTGTTGGTTGTAGTTTGTTGGGAAATTTGTCTAAGTTTCCCTCCCTCAGTAGCTACTTGTA
>JAPKLW010000655.1:166312-242407 GCA_026898455.1 Plectranthus barbatus
TTATTTCCGCTGCTAACGTGTTAAACTCTGAAAAACCGGGACCAACATAGTTCAAGTTCTGTTATTTTGTTTGATTTGGTATTTTTTAATTGTGCGAGGTGTTGTATGGTTACAAGGTTACAAGCTCCAAGATTGGAAGAGCAAAGGAGTCGAAGAGAGTTTGAAGTGGAGATTTAGTTGTTTTCTTTATGTTTTAGTTAATTTTCTATATTTTTATTGCATGAGTTAGATTAGAGGTGTATTACGCTTGTGGTGTATTGTTTTTTTTTTTTTTAAGATTTATATAAGTGAATAGAACATAAAAAGTCCAAAATCCCAAGAAAATTCACTTTGTTTTGACAGATGCATTGCAGATCGAGTGACAGGGAGAAGAAGGCTATGTTGACTAACGTTGAAATGTCAATTGAAATGCATGTGTTGATCGACACGGCTAATTCCAGTCGACATGTACGAATTTCTAACGAGATTCTAGAAGATTAATTCTAATTGCATGAAATTTGAAAAAAGATATATCTAGATTTACAAAAATTGACGATACAAGACATTCATATAAGGAAATAAACCATTCAACGTTCTTAAAGAGAACACAAAGCTTCAACCAACAACTAATCATGCCTAGTACATGGAGTATGGTAGAATTTTTTTCAGTTGTTGTGTCTTTGGCCGAGGGTAGTCGAAATCCTCTGTTAAAGATGTTTCAATGTCTAAACGTGTGTATTCAAGTATTGTGGGCAACATAGACTAGTAAATTCAATTTGTGGAGAAAGAAAGTGGACATTGAATTTTTTGGCGTTTCGAACCACTATAAAATCTTTGTCTTTTATTACTTTATATTATTGTTTTCATTTTGGTAGAAAATTTATATATATGTAAAAAGATATATAAATATAATTTACAGTTAACTAATATTTAACATTCATAGATAAAAAATAAATATATTTTCTAACAATTATTAATATAAGTATTTTAGTTTTATAGATAAAATAGCAAATATAAATTTGTGCAACGCGGTTGTAAAACTAGTTACTAGAGATGTCACATGATTTTCCGACAAAGCACTTGAAATAGTTCTCTTTTATTAATGAATTATTTAATGCTAAACCATATATATATATATATATATATATATATATATATATAAAAGTGATCATATACTAACTCATCATCACATACTAAATAAGAATTAATTACAACCATTAGATAATTTGATTAAATGGAGCAGATTAAATAAAAAGATCCAATTTAATAATCTCAAACAATCGTATAAAGTCCTGTTACGTAATTGTACAAAATACATTTTTGTATTGAATCCCATTAATCACGCCATTAGTTTGTTACAATATTTGCATTCCTTTTTTAGCACTGTATATTTGCACGCTAATTTTTTTATCTGTTCAATTTAATATGCATCTCGTGGACTTTTCAAGTGCATTTTACAGTAGATAATTTTTGTGTATTGAGATTTAATACATCTTATTTTGGCGTAAATTTGTAAAGATCCCCACTTCTCCCTACAAAACCGATTTGTAAGGAGAGGGGACCTCCACTATTATATAGTGGTATACGCCTAGGTCTATGGTCGATGTGTGACATTCAACAAAATTGCATCATTTGGTAATTTTAGTGCATGAATAAATTATAAGGACTTCTCATCATATATCGTTTTAAATGTGCATTATTAATTGGTATTGATGCATGATAATGTTCTAATGCATCCCTTTACTATCACATTTTGCATCATTTAGGGTCTTTTAATGCACAATTTTGTATTGCTAATTATATATTGTTTTCAATGTGCATTATTTGTTTCGTATTAGTGCATATTTATATCTAATGCATCCTTTAATGTTAAAAATTGCATCATTTAGGCTCTTTTAGTCCAATAAAATAGTCCAAATGTCTTATATAAAATAATTAGATTCCATAGCCCAAGTCGTGCTAACCTGTGTATTCAAATTGGCAAAAAAAAATATTTAGTAACCATGAATCCGGAGACGTCCATTATTCAAAATTTCAAAACAAAATCATAAACATACATTATTACCCCTTATTCTAGTGCATGTTTTGGTTGTTCCAAATGCATTATCATTGTTAAATTCATGAACGATGAGTGACGATTCAAATTCAGCAAAATAACATTAATTCACGTTAGTTATGGAATATGAAATGTGCATCCTTGCGTGCCTTCAAAAGAGATTATCAGACCCTTTTACAGTTTAACACCTTAATGCATACGGAAGGTTTAAAGAAGCACCTAATTCACATGAAAAACAAATTAATCAAGACTATTCAATTACAATATTAATGGGTAAGATCAATTCTTATTTATCATACAAGGGGTGATTTTTCTATAATCAGTCACCACCCTATATATATATATATATATATATATATATTTGGATGGACTATACAAAGTGCCAGCACCTTTCTCTCAAAAATCTAAACCATTAGGGTTGTACATGGTTTGGTCGAAACCGGTCAAACCAAAATAATTTGGCTGGTTTGGTTTTTTCAATATATGGTTATGCTTGAGAAAGCAGACGAAACTATGATATTAATTATGTTTAAAGCGCTTATCCATCTTAATGTAATGAAGTTTAGTGGCAGAGGTAAGGATATATATGTCAATTGGTACAGGTTCGAATCCCACTTGCGCGATTTCTATAATATTTTTATTTTTTATTACTTTAACAATTTTGATTTTTAAACCCTAACACTAACATTTTCTTATTATTTCTTTCAAAAAAATTATTTCCAGCCTCTTTCCCGTTTTGCTTCTCAGTTCTCACGACCGGCCGCCGCCCTCCTCTCCCGTTTTGCCGTCGCTCGTCGCCTCCCTTCTCTCGCCCGTCGCCACCCTCCTCTCACCTTTGTTCGTCCGCCTGTCGCCTCACTCCTCTCGCCGCCGTCGCCCCTCCGTTCATCGACGTCGCCTCCTCAACCCCATATTAAGGTATTTCTATCTTTTATTTTAACAAATTTTGTTAGGAATCATACTATCGCAAGCAGCCACATCAGTGAATATACACCCTTATTATGTTATAAAAAACTCTTATTGTTATATTTGGATTTTCTGATTAGAGTATATAGTGGTAATAGCAAAACATAAAATTTTAAATTTTGAGCGCTTAAACTATTAATTTTTATATTGAACAATTGCAAATGAAAGATAATCTTTGTAAATTAAAAATTTCTATTGTATATTATTTTTTTTAAGAAATAGTGGTGTAATGATAATTCTAGCCAATCTGCTGTGATTAAAGCAAAAAATTGAAAGCTGTGCAAATTATTTTGGCGGTAGAATTTGAATTTATTGTTGACATCTAAATTTTAATGAACTTTTAAAATTTGAGAAAATGAACAGGTCCATGATTTTTTTTAGAAAAGTGGAGTTGTCGGAAGTGAAAATTTCATTGCATGTGTTTGTAGTTTTGGGCGGTTGTTTTTGGCGCTTGGCTTTAGTATATTTAATAGATGGAAAGGTCTTGGGTTGGCCTAAACGATTTAGGCGGGTTTTATCCATTAACCCATGATTTAGGTGGGTTTTATCCATTAACTCAAGCCTAAACCCATATAATATACCCTATTTGGGATGGGTGAACCCATTTGGGTAGGATAAAACCCGCCTAAACCGTTTAGGCCTGTCTAACGCAAGTTTTTGCGATAGATTCTATATTGTACCCGTAGAGTAAAATTCTCCCACAATATAGCAGAATTCCGCGCACCAAGAATCAGAAGAAAGTTCCAATCCTGTAAGCTTGAATTCGAAAACAGAAATTTGCTCAAAGTTAATATCAAACCGAAACTATGAGTAGCGGGAGCTTATCGGCTGCGGTGGATGATGGCCATCATGAATTGGCGTTAGCGGTGGCGGATGTTAATGCGATATCTATTCAAGATCGCAAGGATCAGACCCTTCTTGGTCAGTTACTCCAATCATCTACATTTCCTTCTTATTTCTTAAATTAGTATCTTCCAATTCCTTCTTTCATTTTCCTCTGTTTAACTTTGATACGCATGAAAGGAAATCAAATTAGATATATGGTATTGATATGGGTTTTATCTGAGTTTGGTAGGTTAAAGTAGCAAATCAAACTTCAATTGAACTTTTTTGGTAAAAGTATATTGAAACTCAAGTCAAATTCAGTTCGAATCAACACTTGAAGAATATCTGGATGCTTGGTTCCTTTTTGTATTCATCTATATGAGTCTTTCAAGGTTGATAATATACGATTTTATATGTATATATATTATTTGTTCATGGATGTTCTTATGAGACTAGCCATGTTCTACTTATTTGTTATCTATTTTATTGCTTTTTTTTTTAAAGTTATTATTTCTTCTCTATAGTAGATTGGTAACAGAGATAATCAAGCCACATTTTATACTCGTGCATCAATTCAAAAGTTAGATCTTGTTTAATAGAAATAAGTTATCCATATGTCACATGCATATATAATTGGATGTATGTGTACAATAAAAATCTGCGGCATTATTTGTGATATTCTGTTATGGTGTGGGATTTGTTCACATTGGATTCACACTCGATGTGTATATAAGTGGAGGGTCTATCCTTCACCTTTGACCATGGTTTTGGGTGAAGTTAGGACTCTCTAACTTATATGTCCAACCTTCCATGAGAAACGGGGTGGGGAGTAGACCTGCTGAGGCATGAATGCCGAGGGGGCGAGAAGGGGGATGAATTGTTATGGTGTGGGATTTGTCCCCCATTGGTCAAAGGCATTGGAGTGTGAATCCAATGTGAGACAAATCTCACACCATAACATATCCTGTACATGGGATTTATGTTGAGAGCTTTGTGCCGGGTGTCAATTATTGAAACCAAGGATATGTATACTTAGACATACTCTCTGAAGAGTGAGATATAGCAGCCCTCAAATATTTATTTATAAGCAAGACAATTAGATCTCTAAGCTCCAGGGGGTTTACTCCAATTAAAGGCTACTGAAGGAAAATTGAGACATTCGAGTGCATGTAGTGTTTTAACAGTTTCTCCTCACAAGAGAAGTTGCTATGTTTTGGAAGTCAGTGGGTTTCTCTGTTGATATGCTTAAACATGGGGGTTTGATAACCCTACTCCTATGAAAAGAATCACAACTGGTTTACACAAAATAAAGTTAGTTCTTACTTTTCTTGTGGTGACCTTTATAGAAGCTGAGTCTGTTTTAGCTCCTTGATATATCATAACCTAGTATGTTGACTTGTAATCAATCGTATTTTATGATTGTTGGACATTGTGTTTACACTCTCATAGACATGCAAAATTGGCTGCACTATGCTACATAAAATAAAGTGGAAATTTTGCTATGCACTTCTATTGATGTATTCTCCAAGCACTAATTAGGAATATTTAGTTAAAGTTATCTCCAAATGACTCTGTTCATTCAAAGATAGCTTGGTAAAGAGAATGGTGTTGTTGACGGAAAATGTATAAATCTCAATCTCACAGAATGAAAGCATTGTATTTTACCCTTTGATTATCGTTAATAAATACACTCTCTCTGACACAGGGCATATTTGTAGCATTTCTTGCTGGGTATATATCTAATGTTATGATGTTGTTCTCGGACTATTGGCCTTACACAAACACCTTGAGCAAAGGCCTAAGAGATGAAATTAATAGTTCGTAAAGTAAATCAATGAATAAAAATTTCCACCATTGGAGCTATATATCAAAACCTAACTTTTATTACCACTTAAAAGACAGTAAGCTATTTTTCTTTTATTCAGGCAGCATGAAGGTCTTATGTAAAAAATACTGTTCCAAAGTTGAATTGACATGTTTTCTGTGATCTAGAGAACTATAACAAGTTTTGATGATTGTAACTTTATTACAAGTTAATGAAAGAGAAGTAATAATTAATGTTCAATTATGTTTAGTTGTTCGAAAAAATTGTGAAAGAATTATATTGTTCATGCAGTTCTTAAATCTGAGTTGATGGCAAAACTCAGTAAAGAGGTTAAGTCTCTGGATGAAGATAGCTGGATGTTTGATGGACCTCGATCATGCATTAATTTGATTTCACGACCAGGTACATCAGCAGACTCATAAAGCATCGCTTTTGCTAAGATATATTCTAGCCAATTTACAAAAAAAAAAAAAGGGTGCAGTTATAATTTAGAAAGAAAAGAAGTGTATATAGTCTGTAATTGACTTCATTGGCAAAGACCAAAGAATGATTGTTTTATATAATATTAAATAATTGAATATTTTATCGTTGCACACTATATAAAGTAAAATGTTTGAATACTTTTATTAACAGTGTAATTCAAATCACTTCCAGACAATCCCTTGATCTGTTAGATTTTAATTTAGTACAGTGCTTGACTTCTCATTTGTTTAGCTAAAACCTCTTTGCATAAGCATATGCTACACACATTGTTATAGTTTTCCTTAACTGATGTTATTACTATGCAGGTGGCCTTCGACACGGGCATAAAAAATTGTCAGCTTGTCCGGACATGGCCACACAAAAACGATGAAGATGCAACAAGGTTGGATAGTTTCCTTTCCTAAACAACTGTAGCTTAACCAGAATGATTGCATTGCTTTTCTTTGTTCATGTGAGTTGAGCTGCTGGATGCCTAAATTGTAGAATTGGAGGATCTGTATGTATACTGGGATAATATGATATTATTCTACATGCAAATGATTTGATGAATTACTCCAAGAAATTCCTCATTGAACTAGTGCTAGCTTAGCTAACATCAAATTATTGATGGTTGATTAAAGTTCATCGATAATAGTAATTGGGTGAAGTATGATTTTGTAATAAGAACATTCATGGGTAGATGAAAGTTTGTCTTGAACTGAGCTCTTACTATTCTTTTGGGTGAATGCTGATGCTAGAAATGTGATATCTTTTATCGCATCACACAATCAAGTTCCTTTGTTAAGTACAATTCAATGTTTATGAAACTATTTTGACTTCAAAAGAGGACTTTGTCGAACATTCCAAACATGTATCGGCCTCATCAATTAGACAAGTATATTTCGTAATGCTATATAATTGCATTGCTCTACACTCATCCAGTTTTGTTCATTAAGCGAGTTGAAATTTGGTATGATCCACATGCTGTATGTATGATTAAGAATCCTAATTTAGGAGGAATAAAGTTGACATGATGCAGAAATGACAACGGATACAAATGGAACATAAATCCAACACCTTTTGTCACGCACATCCCTCATAGTATCCTAGTCCAGATTTCTACGACCCAATAAGTGAAATGAACTAACAACGATGGATATAAATGAAGATGCTACAAATATATATGGAAGCCCAAATGACAAGTCGATAAAAACTTCACAAGCCAGTAGAATGGAGAAATAAACTCACAAATTTTATTAATTTTGAAAACTGAATGAAATCGTCCAAAACGAGACCTATTTATAAGCCAAAAAATAAAAATCCAAATTCTAATCTAATAATGAAATAATTCAAAAATCAGGAAAATAATCTAATATCATCGCCCACAAAACAACTAAAAAAACCATAAACTAAGCTCAATCACTTGTAATTAAATGAATAATTCTTGGTCGTTTTACTTCTTTTTCAACCATACACTTGATAACTCTGCAGCCAAAATCTCTTGAATCAGTAAGTGTAACCCACTAAGAATAAGGATTGGATCTTGATCACGAATATCTGCTCTTTGGGCTCTATCATTCCCCTCTTTTTGAAAAAGATTTCTCCTCAAATCCAAGTCGTCACCTACATCAAAATGACTCAAATAAAAAACATTAAATGTAGCACTAACATTATACTCACCCGTTAAATTTAATTTATATGCATTGTCGTTCACTCTTTCCAACACTTGAAATGAACCATCTCCATGAGGTAACAACTTCAATCGGGCCCTGCAATGAGAACCTCTCTTTTTGCAAATGCAACCACACCTAAACTCCAAGCTCAAACAACACCTTCCTATGCCCTTTATTGTTTGCTTGACATACTGCTCAGTGCGTCACTCAATGTTGGTCCCCGATCAAAGTATTTTATATGCAGCGAAAGTATTAATACGATCTTGCACTTATCTTACTAAGGACTTGACTTAGCAAGTGTTTATCAAATGTGTTTAGGCTCGAATATTCATTAAGTTAATTGCAGATTATACTACAACACTTGGTGTGTTGAGTTTTAAGCATGCACAACTACACAATAACGAATAAAATCAGTAAAAGAGACACAAGGATTTATAGTGGTTCGAAGAACTGTTTTACGTCCACTCTTCAGTCCTCCGACTGAAAATTCACTAAAAGATTGAGTACAAGGTCAGACCTGATCTCTAACGTTGAGCAGCTCCTCCGTTTGGTCAGCGCGCATCTTCAAGCACCTCGGTCTTCAATCTTCAACCTTTGTCGCTCCGTAGAGTGAGGACAAATCTCCCTTCTCTTTGGACGTTGACTGTTGGGAGTTTTATAGTTCTTCCCAGGACCTATCCTTATGTTGGCGTTGCCCGTAAAAATCACGCTTGTAGAGCAATCGTGACAGCTAGATTCTTTCCACAGTAGAAAGAATCCCAAAATAACCTTGGAAGCTTAACTTTGCAGGTCTCGAGCTTCAGATACGATAGCTTGTGGGAAAGCTTCAATCAAGTACTAGCTCGGATGAGTTCGCGTAGTGTAGAGAGTGATTAGATCTTCTCTTGTTATCTCTGTAAGTAGAAATTCGTGAACCTTTTAATCTATTTAGGATGACACCTATTTATAGGTGAGGATTCAAACGACTGTTTGAATCTTATCCGTTAGACTCAAATGCATTGATCGCCTATCTACGTTCTTCCCTTTTCTGCAGTGGACAAAGACTTTTCAAGTCTCCTCGTCTTTGATTGGCGTAGCTTCTATTTGTAGTCGGCTCTGTCAGAACAGATCTTTTTGTTTAGATCTGAAACCTCATTTGTGTCTGGTGATTGTTTTATTCTCTGATTCGTCGGGTTTCCTTGTGATTTAGATCCTTTTGATTTACGACTCCAATGTTTCTCTTGATTGCTGATGGTCGTTTGCTAGTTTTTTGCATACGACTGGCATCTCAATAGTCTGTGCTAAGATCTTCGAGTTCTGCTGAAGTTACTTCTTCAGCATTCTTGTAGCATTCCTTCATATTGCTAGCCTTGTTGTCTTCTTCCACACTCTTCAACAATCATCAAATCTGCTGATTCCTTCAGCATTACCGTTTTACTATTAGACTAAGATTGGATAGTCTCTAAACTCTTTACGTAATAGATTGAGCATTCATCTAAAAGAGTTATATCCTAGTCTAGAGTTTATTTGGATTGTGCAGCAGTGGCGAATTCTAAAAATTTTCGTAGGAGGTTCGAAATTTTGTTTAACCTCTAGGTTAACTTCAACCTCTTTATATTATATATATATGTTTTTTTACTTTATTCATTTTTCTTCTTTGTGAGATGGACTATTTCATAAAATATTGGATCACAATACAATAAAAACGAGAAAAATTATGGTTAGGGGAGCTTCACCCCCCTATTCCTTATTTAGATCCGCCAATGGTGATCAGACAATCATTGTTCTAAGGAGTATATGTAATTTTTTACAATTTAGGATTGTTTCATGTGCATATGTATGCTTTATTTGAATTATACTTCAACTTATATTAATATTGTAAAGCTCAAGCTAATCAACTTTTAGCCCATGAAAAATCATATAATCAGCTCCATTAAACGTTTTATATTATTCATAGTGTAGGCATGCTAATCGGCCTAGGCAACCGAACTTTTAATTAATTTTTTAACAATTAAAAATTATATATTTAAAATAATAAAAGATAGATTAACTAACTAAATATTGCTTAAGCCATGTCTAGATCACTTGGACATTATCTTAGTCAAATTTCTAACTACCACTTAATGAGATTTACAATTATGATTCATACATGCTTGTTAGCTATTGTTATATTTAAGTTTGTGTTGGTCCCAGATCAGAGTACAAACAATGTGCAACGGAAGTTATTAAACAATGAATTACACTCTAAGTATGAATACAATTCAGTTGCTATCACAGTTTGTAGCTGATAGCTTTTTATATGAAAACACAGTTTCAGTTTAGCCAGCAGATTAGTTAGCAGTTTTACAGTTCAAACAGTTAGACAGTTTATACGCTTAAATACTTACGCAGTAAGTATTGAAGGTTTCAAATTATCTAGTAAACTGTAAGGTGCATAACGTAAATCAAAACTGTAAACGACACAAGATATTATAGTGGTGCGGAGCCTAAAGTCCTACGTCCACTCTTCGGATATCAGATCCGGTAATTCACTAAGTTATGAAGATACAATCCTCATGATCTATAGCCAGCTACTGCAAAAACCTCTGTCCACAGCAAGATGGATCACTCGCCCAGGCAGTTGTTCTTCACTCCTTCAGTCCGTCGAAGGCTCTACGTCTTCTCTGTGGACCGGCTCAAAGTTGGACTGAGGACAAACCTCCATTTTCCTTCTTCGGTAGGTTGGATGATTTTGTTCTTCCCAGAACGTCAGCTGTTTGGCGGTAGCCCGTAATAACATGTTCTTCCTTTGCAAAGATCAGGCTGTTGTGTTCTTACGTAGATAGTAAGAACACCAAGATACTAGATTAAGTCTGCTAATTTAATCCTAGTAATAGCAACGTCACACAGTGAATCTCCTCAGACTTCGTAGCAATGGATGCAGTGAGCTCAATAAAAGAACTACGGCAGCGATGTCTTCTCCCTTGAAGGCGTGTAATGCTTTTCTTCAGATTCAGGCGGGAGACAGTAAATGGAGATTCAACGTTTGTAGATAATTGAGCAGAGAGATAGAGATTTAGCAAAGGTTTTTAAGTCTCTGTTGATCCTGCTATTTATAGGTGAGCCACCAAAAAATAGCCGGTGGAGACATTGGAGATGGTGTCCAATCACAATCCATGCTCTTCTGAAAAGTTGCTTGTCACTCTGCTTTTTCTGCTACAAGGTACTGCTTTTCGGAGCAGTTTGTACTTGTGTGTCAGACGTCGAACGTTGTATGCCAGTCCCAGCTTCGTATCTGTCTGATCTTTTTCATTAACCTTTTTTGCGTTCCCTTGCTTCTTGTTCGACATCTTATCATGTACACATATCCTGATGCGAAACTGTCTTGCTCTTGAAACTGCAGGCTCCTCTTAGCATTTTATTTGTGAAAATTGTATCCATAATTTTCGTGACCTTGCTCTGCTCGTCTTCTCTTCTTAGTCAAGACAGTTTTGTCTGAACGATCTCTTCTTCAAACTGTTCCATAGTTTTGTTGACTTCTTTCTTCCTGGACTATTACAACTCGAATTATCCTATACAAGGATTACATGAGCTAGTAACTCTAAGTCCTAGACTTTGGTATTTAGTTTTGACACATCAAATTAAGGTAGGATTTCTACATCAATACCTAACAAGTTGTAAAGAAGGTAAAAATATGATAAAGAAAGTAATAATATGATGATTAGTTTGAGGGGAGAAATGGTTATTCGAGGAGCTTCAGCATGGCTAGAATGGAGTTTGCACATAAATTAATATTTGGTACAAAACTAGTATCACTAGAGTTTTGCTTCAAAATGGAGTGTCTAGATTGAATGTTGATGTTTGTTTTAATGAGAAAATTGAATCTTTTTGAGTTGGTGCGATTATTCGAGATTAGAAGGTAAAGATATGAGTAGCAATAGCAAAACCAATTATAAAGCTTTTGATGAGTTTATTGTTGTTTTCTATAGTTTGGATTCGCCTTTTAGAAGATATTGGGCCAGTTGAATTTTATTTTTATTTTTTGTGTGTGTGATTTGATAAATGTTGTTTGTGTTCTTGTAAATGCTAATGGAGACTGAATTACCTCTCTAAAGATATACTCCCTCCGTCCCATTATATTAGGCACACTTTTCTTTTTGGTTCGTCCCGTTTATTAGGTACATTTCCTTTTTTGGCAAAAAATTAGCAAATTCTAATTACAATTACTTAAACCGAAAATAACTATATTACCCTCTATTTTTCTCCTAATTACTACCCTAGCCCTAGCCCTTGAAACCCTAATTCCTTCATCTCTCTCTCGATTATTCACTCCCATTTCCTTTATGCGCCGCACGCACTAATTCCTTCATCTCTCTCTCTCAAACCCTAATTCCTCTGCCGCCCTCCTCTCTCCCTTCCGTCGCATCTCACCACCGCGATGATGACTCCTCTCTCCCATCTCTCTAAAGTTGCGATGATGACACCTCAACATCCTTGCCCTTCTATTCTACGTGCAGGCGGCGATCCCGACGGTGGAGTTGTTGCCGTCGCTGCCTTGACGGAAACACGTGCAGACGATGACTCCGAACACCACTTCGAACACGACCATGACACGCGTGCAGATGATGGCTTTGAGCGGAGTCTGCTCGCCGCTGATGGGGTTGTTGCTGCTGCAGACTCAACAACGTGGTGGCTCGACAGTGATGTGTCCTGCCTGAACGGAGCGACGGTGCTGAGCGGCGATCCCGACGAGGTGGAGCTCTCTTTTGATGCGGATAAAGAGAGGGAGTGGCTGGCGATGGTGACACACGAGTTGGCTTTTCCTCACGAGATGAAGATGGAAGTAGTTCGACTTTTTTAGGACATTCAGTTCCCAAACATTCGGTGATTTCTCTTTTTTGTTACCTTACTGCTCATCTATTTCGGTTCTATTGTGGCTTCTGCATGTTGATTCTTTTTCGGCCATCTTTGGTTATATGTGTTGTTGTGGCTGGATCTATGTGTTGGTGGTTCTAGTGTCGAAATCTATCTATTGTTGGTTCTATCTATTGCTGGTTCTATGATTTTATCTATTGTTGGTTCTATTGTCGAGATGTATCTATTGCTTCACCTATGCTTCTGCTCATCTTTTTCGGTCATCTTTGGTTATATGTGTTGCTGTGGCTGGATCTATGTGTTGGTGGTTCTAGTGTCGAGATCTATCTATTGTTGGTTCTATCTATTGCGGTTCTGTGTATTGTTGGTTCTATGATTCTATCTATTGTTGGTTCTATTGTCGAGATGTATCTATTGCTTCACCTATGGTTCTACTCATCTTTTTCGGCCATGAGTGGTTATATGTGTTGTTGTTGCTGGTTATATGTGTTGCTGGTTCCTTTGTATTGTTGGTTCTATGTGTTGCTGGTTCAGCATGCTAATTCTATGGTTCTGCTGTGGGTTTAGGGTTAAGTCCTGAAATGATTTAAAGTTGCTCACACAAACCTTAACACATTAATGATACACTGTATGTTTGAAATGTGTTACAACATTTTTGAAGTGGTATCTTGAGACCGTCTAGGTTGAATGTGCAAGATTACATTCAATATGCTTTACAAAAGTCCCATGTACTTTACAAAAGTGTCATGTGCTTTACAAAAGTTCCAGGCTAGCTGCACTAAACCATTTTCCTATATATGCTTTACAGTAAAGAAAATGCAATCCCCAAATGTGTAATGAGACATTCCATGTCATTTGCTTCATGCCCATGCTCATTCATATAGTGCAGACATTCCTTAACTAACTCGATTGGTATCTCTAGATTTCTGGGCAAAGCATTTTGCATCATCAATGCATCCTTCTTCATATGTGGCAACTTATAGCTGTTGCAACCCTTGACTTTCATAATCTCTAGGAAACAAGCTTGTAGGGATAGAAACACCTTATTTAGAGTTATTGCTTCAAGGCTATTGAAACTAGTTATCATTGCATTTACAAGCTCTCTTGCATCTTGACATGCTTGTTGCTGCTGCAAGCTTTGAATTGCCCTGAAAAATCTCAAATGATTGACATTTAAATCAGGAGAATTAGGTGGTTGTTGCACCAATTGAATGTTAAATCCATCTGAAGTTGCTGCTTTTTGAAAATCTTCATCCCCATTAGTGATATGGGGCCTTGCATTATCTTGTTGAATGTGAATTGTTTTACTTAAACATGTAGGTCACTTCTCTTTAATTGCTGGAAGAACCTGTAAATACACAGTCAATTCATTAGTTTCATGAACAATCAATACATTTATGCATGCTTAAAATTGAACTACTTACATTGTTGATTAGGCACGTCTTTATCACTTCCTTAGTGATAGATTAATTGGTTTGAGTTCTAGTGTACCAGCATCCCTATTTTTGCTACTTTTTTTAGCTGCAACCTCTTCTATAAATGGTCACATCCCTATTTTACCATAAAAAATGACACTGCCCTGATATGAAAATATCGGCCTACTTACAGCACACATGAACATCACCTTAGGAATAAATTTATTGCTCTTGCATGTCCTATGTGGCTCTGGTTCTGATTGTGTGAGGTGATATCTATGTGTGTTTTTGGTTAAGTAAAACCATTTATCATCTATGTGAACAATATTGTCCATTGGCTTTAACTTAAGCTTCTTCGAAACATGGTCATAAGCTATGGCTGGTAAATTGTACCTCAATCGTAACAGTTTGTTTGGAGCTGTCAAACATGGTTTAATTGCATTTGTGTGTGCTCTGATCAGGTTCATTTTATCCCATCTACCCACAGTAAACTCAGGAATGCTTATGCTATAAGCAAGTGCCCTAATTGTTCCTCTTTTCTGAAAATTGACTGCAGCAATTTGCTCATTATTTACCTCATGTTTGAGCTTTCTGATTCTAGCATGTCTTTTCCCTATTAAATGTAATGCTTCACCTCTTGTTTTTCCTTCTCTTGCAGCTTTCCAGATCCTTGAAATGGTGGTTCTTGAGACATTAAAGTGTGTTGCAGCATCATTGACAATCCCCCTTTGTGGAGTGTTGTCCTTCGATTTTTCCAACAAGAATACAACAATTTCAGCTTTCCTATTCTCTGAAATGTCTAGGTTCTTCCCTATTTTGTATAAAAAATTTGTGTGTTTTTTTTTTTAAGTTGAACAGGAAGTGTATTTATCGGAGTAGAATAGGGGGGAAATTTGTATTGAAACAAAATTTACTTTGAATTTTTTGGCTCCAAAAGTTTAATTCAGCTGCAAAAATAAATTATGTGTAGGGTTGATTTGACTGCCCTTTCTTTTTTTAATCTTGTAATTAGCATTACTTTAACATTATTTGATTCACTAATTATGTTTTAAATTACCTTTTAAATTTCCTCCTTAGTTATAGTGCCAACTTCCTCCATGTCTAATATAATGGAGACGGAGGGAGTACAAGATGCAATTATGGAGCTTTGAAAGAATTTTTTATAGGTATAAATCATGTTTAGAAGTGCCAATTGCATAGCTTATAATTAGCTCTTTTGGAGTGGAATGTTTCAAGTTTACTATATAATTTCCGAAGTGGTTAGAAATAATAGTAGCCAAAGATATTCAGTAATAAATTTTCTTTTTTGACAAAAGAAATGAAGGTTTTATTTTGGCAGCAATTTTGGATTTTTAAAATCCACAATAAGTGGTTAATAATTTCAATTAGCAAACGAATTGAAAGATTTATATTTCCGCTGCACCCAAGTATCATTGCTTATCATCATTTGCGTCAATTTATAGAACTTCTTTTAGATTTATACGTTATTTTTACTTTAGAAAAAAAACTACCTAATTTTAATATATTGTTTATATAATTAAAAATCCACATGGCCTAGTGGCTTTGAGGCCGAAACCACAAGGATGTTAAATCTAACATATTTTTTCATTGAAAATCAAAACGGCTTATACTGCTAAATAAATTGTACAAAAAAAAAAAAAATGAAACTTGCTATATGTCCGACTCCACAACAACATTTCATCTTCTTCCACCTTCCCAGAGGAGGGATTTTGAGCCTTTGTGAAGTCATTTGCTACATCCCCTTTTTCTTCTTTCGAGTTATCGTCCTTCACAGTGTATTAACAAAGACATAAGAGAACATAATAGTAACAACGTTTTTTGAACAAGCAATGTAATGTGAAATGTTGAAACAGCAAATAAACATACATCAGCCCTTTGGTTGCTTGAATCTTCCCGGTATTCCTTTTCTTCTTTTGCTCTTCTTTGTTTGAAATCCTCAATCACCTTTTCAAAATAGGAATGGAAATAGAGTGGTTAATTTCTATCAAGAATCAAGATGTTACAGAATGCGCCAACCATTAAACCGGGTTGTCAAAGCGACAAGCTTCAATGGTTGCTGACGTTCTTCTTTCTTATATTTATTTCTTATTTGTTCCCGGCTATCATTTTTCTTCAGCCACTATATTAATTTATAACCAGTTCACTGCCTGATCAACGAATCCAAATATGCACATTCATTTTTTAGGATATTATGCAATTGACCACATCCTTGAAGAAGCATGAATACAACACATAAATTACTCATTGACACAATAATTGACCAAAACCTTTGTATCTTGCAATAATCAATCACTATGAAACAGTTACGGATCTATGTATATGTTTGGGGTACAACTGTTAATTAAAGGACTTTGAATATTAAATAAAAATTATATATGTTTTAAGATTTATTCATATATTGTAACCCAATTTAAGATTTTTGGATACGCCAAATCTGCAAAAGCATAAATGGTTTTTTTTTTTTTTTTTTGTTCTAAAGAAAAACATACCTTAAAGAATAATTTTGTGTCTTGTTTTGACCATGTTGCTCTGGGTGTTCTATTCATTCTAGACTGATAATTGAATGAATCTGTGGTGTCTTCAACAATCGGAGTCCCTTCATCTTCATCATGTCTGTAGCTGTAGGCCTCATCACTCTAGAATTACAAGCATGGAAAAATCAGAGCTTAATAATGCATTAAATAGACAAGTAACTGCAAGTTATAGAGATCAAATCAAACAAAATATTTACTAGAAGAAAATAATAGCATCAAATTTTCAGCAAGACTGACATTCAGATTTTGTGGTTAATGGAAGAAAATGCAGACAAGTAGAAGTAATAATATTTTTGTCATCATTACTAGATCTCCTTTTTTAAAAGTCCGTTCAACCATCACAAAGACATCCTTAGCATAAAAATATAAGAAATCTGGTTGTGTCTAAAATAGAAGAATGGTGTCAATGAATCATCCACCCAAACCCATTTACTATCCAGCATTAATACATTGCTCGCAATCATCCACTATGAAGCTGTAGGTGACATCTACAAGTAGTTTCTGATAACATAATAATAAAAGCATCATCACAATGGTCGAGCAAAAATCCCAGTTAAATAAAAATGATAAAATCAGGCAGACTCAATTCATCATTCTTAACAGAAAAATCAAAAAGACATTAGTACCTATTTTGTGTTTCTGGTGCTCCTACTGCTGCACCTTTGGATTTCTGCATAAGATTCAAATTTAGAATTCACAAATAAAATATATCAGATGAAAAAACTATGATTAAGTGCATAATGCACACACCTTTTGCCGCTCCCTGCGCTCTGCAAGGAGAATTAAGGAACTTGTCGAGGGTTAAACTCCGGTCTCTTCAGAAAACTCTTATCCACTACATAGAAATGTTTAATATCTGGAATCAAAACAAACTGAAAATCAAAAGTTGCAACTATATACCTTGAGTAGAGTGAGGGAGGGATTCATACACTCGCTCAGAAGTCGATGAAATGATGCGGAGCTTTGCAGAACTTCACAGCTTCCTTCGCCGGCGAATGACTCCTCCGACGGGACTGGATGAAGAGACGAAGGGAGAAGGGCTTTAAACACAAAGGATTTCTAGCGTTTTAATTTTAAAAAGAGAGAAAAGGTATTCGGCGCTTTACAGTGTACAAAATGAGTCTATCTACTCTAGCTATGCAGAGCAGTCCGTACATGCACGAAATTTTATTATCCCGTCCATTTCGTCTACTTCTGCTGCTAAAAAAAGCAATTCATATTTAAATCTGTATCTATGATATATCAGTTCATGTACGGAATTTTTGAAAACTCCAGACCAAAATCTTCCACGTGATGACATGACTAAAGAAGCACGGCTATAAGGGAATGCAGAAGGCTATTCTGTAAGACTAGACTATAGCCATAGGTGACTTCCTAACTAGGTTATAGAATAAAAAATAAAAAAAAAATATGGTAAAACATTTGTGACCCGGCTCCTCTGCAACTCCCAACAACTTTTATCTTTCATCCATATTTTAAACACATGGCACCCAACCGCCTTTCCTCTATCTTTAATTAAAGACACAGGTGGTAAACATACAAGAACCGTCACAGTGGTAAACATACAAGGGCGGGCGGTCACAGCTACAGACAAAATAGAAAAATATTTAAAAAAAGTTTTAAAAACACTATTTTTTTGTGACCTTGGCTGCCTGCGGCCCTTCAGCGCCGAATATGTCAACCTCATAATGACACATGGCAAACTGTAATTAGCTGTTTGTTTTTGTTATAATTTAAAATCATATTTAATTTAATTAATTATTTTAAATAATGTCAAATATTCTTAATAGTTTTCTATTAATAGATTATAATATTATTATAGTTTCTCAAACCATAATTTTTATTACATCATTCTTTGGATTTCAATCAACTAAATTATTTAAATTAATTTTGTAATAATTATTATAATTTTCATTTGTCAATTAAATTATAAATTTTGAATACATAACAATTTATTTAATATATTACAACCTTAAAATATAAATTTTAAAATGCTTATTAAATTAGAGAGAAATTCACATTTATTTAAATTGTTAGATTGGATTGAGTCACTTATGGAAGTAAAATTATACTCCCTCCGTCCCTATGTATTGGCCTCTTTCACTTTTGCACACAAACCAATGCATGTGGAAAAAATTAATAAAATATTGATGTTGTAAAAGTTGAGTGGATATAAAAAGATGGTAAATGACCAAAAAGGGTTTACTAATAAAACAACCAACTATAAAAACTAAAAGTTAGAGATTTAAAACTCCCACCAAAATATTTTGGTGGGAGCTGAAATGATACAAAAGTTGGAGCCAAATTTTTCATCTACAAGACTAATCAGCCGCAGGGAATGTTTATAAATAGGCTGAAAAGTTAAACCATTACACATTCTATCAAAAATTACAAAAATGGGTACAAACAAAGACATTCCAGCATCAACAAAGGAGGAAATTATGCAATTCTTGCTAGGGAATTGCATCAATGGCAAGCCAAAATGGGGGATAATGGTTGAGGCTGCCTCCATTTTCAACTGCAGCAAGAGAAGCATATCAAGGATTTGGGAATCTGCAACAAAACAAATGGAAAGAGGTGAAGTTATGCATGCAGTTAACAAAAGAAAGAAAAGAATCAGCCACAGAAAAATTGAGGTAAACCTTTCTCAAATTGCTCAAGTTGAGATGCAAAAGAGAGGGACAATTAGAGCACTAGCTGAGAGTATTAACATTCCTAAATCTGTAGTAGGAAGATGGGCTAAAGCCTAGAGTACCTAATGCAGCAGGGGCAAACACATGGATTGGAGAAGCTGATTGTTGATTTAGGAATAGTGATGACATGAGTGATGCAAAGGTTGAAAGTTGAAGTTTTTTTGTGAAGCTTTTAGATGCATTAAGGTTTTTTGTAAATGCTTTTAGATGCATTAATGTGGCTGAAAGCTGAAGACTTATTGTAAAGCTTTTGGATGCATTAATGTAAAATTCAAAGGTTTTATATGTATGAATGTGAATGACTCAAGAATGTAAAGAAAAGCTTTAAGATGCATTAATGTAAAGACTAGCTTGCAAAAAGTATCAACAACCTATCAATGTTTGAAACCACTCCAAAGCTGTGTAAAGCAATTTAATTGTAGTATCTGAAGTGTGTGCATGTTGTACAATTGCATCATTTCAGATCATTAGCCACAAATTCCCACTACAGACCACAAACCAACATCGCAGACCAGAAACTAACATTGCAGACCACTGCAGACCACAAACCAACATCGCAGACCACAAACCAACAGTCACAGACCAGAAACCAACATCGCAGACCAGAAACCACCACTGCAGACCAGAAACTAACATTGCAGACCACTGCAGACCATAAAACAACAATCACAGACCAGAAACCAACAATCACAGACAAGAAACCAACATCGCAGACCAATAACCAACATCGCAGACCACAATTAAGTAAAAGCCATCAAGTGATTAGAAATAACCGGATGTTGGGAAAGTATATTTCCCAAAATTGTCGAACCACCGCCTTGATCTCTTCGTTTTCAAGCCTCAATGCCTCTGCTTCAGCCGCCAGCCATTCCCACTCTTTCGTGTAAGGGCCACTCAGAAAACAACGCTCAGTTGGCCTGCCAATCTCCGCCTCCAAGCCTCCGGCGGCATCGGATCCATCGGCGCATGAATCAGAACGGATCGGTTCAGTAAAAGAGTGAAGAGAGCAAGGACGGAAACAGATCTCGGTCGAGGAAACATCATCTGCATCGGAGACTGGTGGCGGAGAACCAGCGGCCGTGGGGTTCATCATCACGTGCAACGCTTCGTCTGCAATCGAAGAATCGGCCGACGAGGGTTTCATCATGGCGGTCAGAGGGGTGGCGGCAGCTAGATTGGCCGGCCGATCCATCGAATGGTGCGGCGACCGCTAGATTGGCCGGCCGATTGGAGGTGAAGAGAAGACGGCGGATCGCACGAAGAGAGGCGATCGTGTTTAGGGTTCGCACGAAGAGAAGACGGCGGATCGCACGAAGAGAAGACGGCGGCCGCTAGATTGGCCGGCCGATTGGAGGTTTAGGGTAAACGGCGGATCGCACGAAGAGAGGCGATCGAGTTTAGGGTTTGTGCTTAGGGGAATGAATGAAGATAATGGAGTAGTTCGATTAATCAATCGAACGGGTGCGGCGGGGGTAGGGGGGTAAAAAGTTTTAGGGTTTGAAGGGTAGTTTAGGAAATTCAGTTTTTTTTTTAATATAATTAAAATCAATATAATAATATTATAAATTTGCCAAAAATAGAAAGTGGACCAATAGATCGGGACGGACGAAAACGGAAAGAGTGACCAATAGATTGGGACGGAGGGAGTATTAAGTAACAAGTTGTGTATGTGGATGAAAGAGAAATAATTATTTTATTAGATAGTCTGGTCATCCTTGCGTCACTGATGGAGATAAGGCTACCCATCCACAGCCCTTGGGGCCAAAATCATGAATAGAAACAAAAAATGAAAATTAAACAAAAAAAAATGAAAAATGCAAATTTGAGAGCCATTGTCTATGACTTGAGGTAGAGGATGACTCGTAATTTTTTTAGAGTCATGTTCCCACCATCCAATCATTTGCTGTCATTTGGGAGCATTTGATTGGATGATTAAATTTTAAAGATAATATTGTGTATAATAAGTAATAAAAAAAATTATATCAAAATTTATATATTTTGTTTCTCTATAAATAAAGTCTAATATTGATATGTTTCCGCACTAAAATAAAAATTCTCTATTCTCCACACATTTCTTATCACATTATACATAGAGTGAAAAATTCAAAATACCCATTTAGACTATTACAGATATCAAAATTACCCACTTTTTATAACACATATCAAAAATGCCCAAAGTACACTTTTCAGACATGTCAGTCTACTTTTTCAAACAACAATGAATTTTGATTTAATTTTTATTCGCTAAATGATTTAAAATAGTGGAAAATATTCTGATGTGCAAAAAAAAAGTGAATTAGAAATTATTTGAAATATTAGTTTTTCGGAAAAAAAAATTATAAAGCGGATCAGACCCGGATCAGACCAGGATCTGACCCGGATCAGACCACAATCTTACCCGGATCTCACCTATTTTAGGTCGGGTCGGTTTCAATTATATTGAAATCGACTGGAATCAGAACAGACCCGAACCCGCTCAAAATCCAACAGGATCCGCGTGTAAACTCGAAATCGACCCGGGTCGGTATCGGTAATGTCGATACCGACCCGGTCAAAGATCTGAAAAAAAGATTTGAACACGTGAAAACCCCTAATTTCCCCATTTGCTCACGCAATCTGGTCTGTTCCCCTTCAAACTCACGAAGCCGACTGCCCCAATCCATTCAAACCACCGATTCTAATTTTAAGAAAACACATGGCCGACCAACAAGTAAGTTCCTAAATCTCTCTCCAAATTTTCTTTCGAATCTATCGGTTTAAAATTCGAATAAAAGAAGAATAAATTTTTCTTGAAATTTTGTAAATTTGATTGATTGTATGCATAGAATTGAATGGGTGTATGTTAAATTAGAATTATTTACGTGTTTGGAATCAACAATGCCGAATTATTTGATTTAATTTGTTGAATTGTTTGGTTGAAATTGTTGAATTATTTAAATGGACTTGTGTAATTCGATTGAATTTTTGGGAATTTTGTTGAATTTGTTGGCCGAATGAAATTGCTCACTATTTGTTGGCCGAATGAAATTTGGGAATTCTTTAATATTTGTGAATTAATTCGAATGAAATTTGGTGGAATTTTTATGAATTATGCATATTGTTGAATTAAATTACATGTTAAATTGGCGAATCTTTTTTAATTGTTGCATTTTGTGTTTGATTTTTGCAGCCACAGTGGATTAGGCCCTCTTTTCGTGGTCTAATTACTAAAGTGAACTTATACACTAAAGTGACCATTTTAGAGACTATTAATGATACATTATATTCGATAGGGGGTGATGGGTTGCTTAATCAATTTATTAATGGGCCGTTCAGTAACTTATTAATTTGGAAAAAAAATAGTCCTAGTGCATCGCAACCATTAATAGAGTTATTAGGCTTTCAAATTACTAGTGAATCCCCTAATGCTTTATGGTTTTGTATTAATGGGCAGATTATAGAATTTGGAGTGCCCGAATTTGCATTAGTTACAGGATTGGTTTTTGGTTCTAGTGCTTTTAATCCCTTTGCCGATCATGATCCTTCTAGCACTTCGGTTTTTCGTACAATTTGTGGGGGTAAGAATCTTAGCGCTAGAACGCACTAATCATGGTATGTACTTAAGGGTGGCTAATATATTAGCAGCTTGGAATTTTGCTTTAGGACTTTCCGAAAAAAGAAAGATTGAGAGTTAGGTATATGTTTTGGTTGAGGATTTGGGTAGGTGGGGTTCATTTCCATGGGGGGCATATGCTTTTCAGTGTTTATGTTATTATTTGGACCTTGCCCCTACCACAGCAGATCGAATCAGTGGTGCGAGCTTTATTTTAGGCGGACCCATTTGGGCATTACAGGTATAATTTAATTTTGTTAATTAATTAATTATTACACCTACAAGAGTGAAATAATTTATGTTATTTTTTGTAGGTGTGGGCCTATGAGGCCATTCCTAAGTTGGGTTGTGCCTGCGCTATTCTGCGAAGGCCTAATGCACTCCCTCGATTTATGAAATGAGAGTTTTTGAGGCCGGATACGATTGATTGGGGGGGCAATTCTTCGTTCAATATGAGGTATGTAATTTTTTGGTTATCTATATTATCCGTTAATATTTTTCTAATTGTTAGTACTTTAATTCACAGCTTGAAGTGAGTTCTAATTTGGAGGCTTCTCCTGCCGAGAAGGAGATGTTATATTTTACTTCTGCGGAGATGGACAATTCGATTGGGGTACAGTTCTGACTGCCAGAAAATCCAATACATGGTGCAGGACGGGGTGCGGGTCGGGGTGTAGAAGAGGGTGCTGGACGGGGTGCAGGTGCAGGACGGGTTGGGAGAGGAGCTGGTGGGGAGTTAGAGGGAGGATCACCGTCGGAGACCGCTACACCGTCACGTAGACGCACTTGGGCGAGGCATCATGCACATTCTTCCAGTGGGGATTCCTGGGATACTAGGAGACATTGTCCATCTGGGAGTATATTGCATAGTATCCGGACCGTTATTCATGAGGCACTGACAGAGAGGGTGATCCCCTAGTTACAGACTTATTTCGTGCATCTAGATGTCGTCATTGCACAGATGAAGATGATGCAACCTTTAGAGAGGTCTTGACTCGTGATTGGAGTCATAGGGCTAGAGGAGACGGAGAGGAGACAGAGAGGAGGACGACGAGTGTACCTGGTGGTGAGACCAGTAGGAGGGCAGAGGAGGCGGAGAGGAGGAGGATGAGCGTATCTGGTGGTGAGATCAGACAGAGGCTAGAGGAGATGGAGGGGCAGAGGAGGGATACGAATCTTGAGAGGGGTAAGAGACTTGTAATCCCTGATGATGATTGTCAGAGTGTTTCTGGTGGACAGGATCAGGTACCCCTAGTTTTCTCAGACAGTTATGATGCTGACGTTGCTACCTCGCACCCACGGGGTCCTGGAGAGACCAGAAGCCAGCCAACCCGGTTCGGTATTGGGTTGGTATCGCGTCGGTTTCAGGTCTGATCCGGGTCGGTTCCGATCAGTTCCACAGTTTTTCATCCATTATTCAGTTGGTTCCTAGAAGGTTCACGAATCTGACCCGGATCAGACCCGAAATGGACCTGGAATCAGACCCGGATTGAAATTACATAATATGAATTTTTGATTTTTTTATATCTAAAAATAATATCTTAATTACAAAATCTATTTTAAGTAATCATATTATCATCATGTAAACAATGATTGAATCAAATTTGGCAAAACCCACTTCCCCATGTAAACTTTTGTACTTTTTGGTATTTTTGATATGTGTTATAAGAAGTGTATATTTTTTATATGTGTTTTATGAAAATGGGTATATAAAAATATTTCCACTTACACATATCCTATAAAGTTTCAAAGTCAAAATTCTGAGCTCCAATTAAATACGTAATTTGCACTTCTTTTGTAATACTAATCTAATATTTCGTGCATTTATTTTTAATTTGATGTATTTATTTATATTTCAAGCCTTGTAACTTTTTTAAGTGTGCAATGGTGCATTTTTGCCAAAATTGTAAAAAAAAAAATTAAAAAATAATATATATATATATATATATATATATTTGTTAACTATTTTAAATTTAATAAAACTTAATATTAACAATATATATTGAAAAGTAAAATAAAAAGAAAATATAATTTAAATTGGGTTGGAGTTACTGATGGGAGTAAAAATTTGATGAGGTTGTGGGTTGTATATGTGGAGGTAAGAGAAATGAGGATAGTCTAAGGCTACCAAATCCACAAACTCCAAAACTAAGCCATCACCAAAAAATAAATAAAATAAATTATCCAGTATCATGTGCAATGACTTTGAAGTGGCAGGCGACTTTCAACTTTTTGAGAGTCATGATGAGTCATTCAATCATTTGATGTCATTTGTCAGCATTTGATTGGATAATTATGTATAATTAGTAATTGAAAAAATAAAAAAAAAAGTTATATCAAAGTTCATACTCCCTTTGTCTCATTTTATTAGTCTCATTTACTTTTTTTGTCTGTCTCATTTATTAGTCTTGTTTCCTTAAATGATAAACTTTTTCACCCTCACCAATAAATGGGTAATTCTAAACAAAGCCACCATTTTTCTCAATGTAGCCTCTTAAAATTTAAAAAATAAATTAATAAGTTGATATTACTATTTTACCCTTATCATCTTTAATTTAAATTATTAATTAAAAATAGAAAATAATCATAGCCCCTCCTTTTTAATTCTAAAAGATTCAATTACATCCCTCATTTATTCATAACCTCCATTTTTATTGCTCACAAAACCCCAACAACAGCTCTGCCCAGAAATCACAACATTTTTTATTCAGCCAAATTGATATTACATATGATGGACAGTGAATGAATTGTGCAATATCAGTATAGTTACTGGAAAAAAAAAATTAGGTTTGGGGTCATCTCCTTTTCACCATCTTTCATTTCTGTTGTTCGAATGCATTTACTTAACGAATATGAAAAGCATCATATCTAACAAAACATTTGTCAGGTGCTATGCAATATTTTTCTTGGAAAATAAATTTCTCTTTTTTCCTTTAGTATTGCTAGCCACAATACTGTATATTTTTTTTTGTTTTCTCTTCCCCCAAATCCATTTCTCTCTCTCACCTCACTCTATAAATATTTTTCTGGGTGATTTACAGTAATGCGAGGAGTCATGAGAATAAAAATAACTTATAGCATTGGATATTTGTGAAGAATAAAAATCGTAGCTATGGAGATACGATGAACGAAACTGAATATTTTAGAATTAAAAGAAATAGGGCTTTGAGAATTATAGAATGGGGCTATACCATTTACTTTTAAAAATTAATAGTTAATATCTTAAATTAGAGATTACTATATAAGGGTAAGAGAGTAATATTAAATGATAATTTTATTTTTAAAAAATTCGGAGGCTGTATTGAGAAAAATCGTGGCTGCATTTAGAATCACCCCCAATAAATTATTAATTCTACTACACTCACATACATTGGTTTCTGTGTCATTTTCATTTGGGACTAATAAAATGGGATGGAGGGAGTATTTTTTTCCCCAATAAGTAGAGCCTAATATTGATATATTTTCACACCAATATACAACTTTTTTAAAATTAATAAAAATATAAATTATATATATATATATTTGTTAAATATTTCAAATTTAATAGAAATTCATATTCATAATATGTATAGAAAAGTAAAGTAAAAGAAAAATATAATTTAAGTTGGGTTGAGTTAGGTTTATTGATGATAGTATAAATTAGATACGATTGTGAGTTATATATGTGGAGGTGAGAAAAATTAATATTTTATTAAAATTTTGGTTGCGTTAGGGTTATGGATGAGATAGTCTAACAGGGTTCTTTCTTCCAGATTTAAACCCATAAACCTGGATTTCAACTACTCCTCCCGCATGAGTAGTCCTATTTCTCCCAGGCACAGTTATCAATGTTTGTGAGTGTAGTGGAATTAATATTTTATTGATGAGTATGAAAAAGTTTGTCATTTTAGGAGTCTTGTGCTCCTTAATCTAGCACTGTATTTCCCTATTGGGATTAACGAGGGTTCATAACTCCCTTTATGGCTTGGTTCGTCACCTTTTGGTGAGGTTTCATCGTTGTTTTACTTATTTCTCCGAGGTCGGGAGCCCCGATAGAATTTATTTGGTTTTCAAGGTCTCTTTTAAAGATTATTTTGGTTCCCATGTGTTTGTTTTGTTTGGTCCAGCCCCTATCGTGTTTGGCTACTCAGGCTTGTGGGGGCATGCAAGTGGTCTGCTACGCCCTAGATTGTACACCTTGAGACTGCAAGGTAGCTTAGTTATGATATTATCGAGGTGCGCAATTGTCAGAAAAGCCGTCAAGGTGCAAGGTCGCTAGGGTGTGTGTCTGGGTTTTCGCGCCAGAGGTGCAGTGGCAATTTCGTGAATAACTGCCACCGAAGGGGTGGTTATGAGAGGGCAGTTGAGAGGTCGTGGTACTATATAACTACACTCCCCAATGTATACACGTCCTTTCTTGTCACGTCGCACACTCTTCCCTTATTTTTCCAACCATCATTCCTCTTCACGAACTGTCTTTTAATCCTTTCCTTGTTTCGACGATTATCGCCCTTCTTTGACCCCGGCATGTGTGATTCTGGATGTGCCTTTCGCGTCGTTTTGGTGGTTTCATCGCGTTTATTTTGTGTGGTATTACTCTCTCCTTCTCTTATTTTTGCTTTCTGGAGTGTGTATTATAGGCTAGGGTTTGTGGATTTCCTCTTTTCTTCAATTTCGTGGGTTATTTCTTGTTCGTGTTATTTCTTTAGCATGGTGTTGCTTGTTTGTGGGTAGATTGCGGGTAGCATTTTCCACTTTATTTTCCTTAGTTTATTGTGATGGTTTCTTCCCCAATTTGGACGCCTACTCCTTCTGGTTCACCTGCGGGTGAGTCGGTTGGCAATTTTGTGTCTTCTTGCCCGATCTTAGGGCCTGTTGAGGTGCAGGGAGCATACATTGCATCTGTTCAGGTGTCATCTTCCTTGGACTCTGAGGTGGAATGCACCCCGTGTAGGGTTTGAGTCTACGATGGACAACACGAGTTGCCATTAATTAAATACTTGCCAAGAATCGTTCTTAGGGTACCAGGAATAAATTTCGATTAAATAAATCATGCGATCCTATGCATGCTCCTACAATATTAATTGCAGAGGATGGATTTAGAGAATACCTGATTTCACCGTTTGATCTACAGATCTAGATCGGAGCCAATAACGATGAAATAACCTTAGATCTGAGATAGAACGCCGGCGATGGATAGTTGTTCCTACAGATCTGATCTTCTGATCTATTCCCTTGCTCCTTGGAAATCTGGTGAGGATTATCTGCCAAGTTGGATCCGAGATCTGGAGAAATCGATCAAGTTTCTCCCCTTCCGGATAGTTGCCGCCGTCTCTCCCCTTTTACTGATTATACTGAAAGTCTAACTTGATCTGATGGAGAGAAGGCCTTATATAGTGTTAGGGTTTTGAGAAACCCTAACCCTAATGGGCTGTGAGCAATTAATGGGCCAGACCAGGGATCAGATGCAAATAATAAAGTGGGTCATCTTTATTAATTAATCCTTCCTTGTTCAACCCAGAACATAATTAATTAATAAAACATTGTTTTAACCTTCACCACGGTAACAATGCTGACTCGCCCCTTTATTACCACGTTATTAGGAACGGGTTGCACCAAACTAACATGATCCACATATTTAAGGTTTTAGACATTCATTAATTAATTTGCCTTATGACAATCAACCACAATTAATTAATCTCTTATTTCCTGAGTAATGCCACTCACCCTTTTTCACTTATGCCTGAATTGAATAATTCAACCTGCTGGGTTTAGCATAATGAACCTTGTGAGCTCCTCAGGGAATGTCACCATCCTGAAACGGATATGCTTACCTAAATGTCCAGACTAAGCAGGCCACACACAAATTGCCAACACCCAAAATACGGGTATAAGAGTACATGTAAGACTCGCCACCATGGTAAATCAAAGTGCGGTCAATCTGTGTGTGCCCCTTATCCTTCAGTTAGGTTTAAGATCATAGGAAGTATGTTAGGGATCTGGCTCATTCATATGTCAATGAGAATGGCACATCCCACTGTTGATCCCATCAATACATAACTATGTACCGACACATCAAGTAGCTAGGATAAGCCCACTTATGAACCGATGTGCCGCAGCTTAGACCGACAGCCTATCCAGGGACCGTCTCAGCTGTGATACTGTTTATATCTCGCTAGGTCAAACGATTCATATGATCCTCTGTGATCTCCTACACACCATATGATCATCCCTATAGGCGAGATAATAGGATATTATGGTTCGTTGTATGTTTGTTCTATCAGACAGCGAGTATTGTTGTGGCAACATATATGAAGACCAGTGTACAAAACACTTAATCATATATGCTTTCAGTATATAATCCCAACAATCTCCCACTTATACTTAAAGCATAATACCATTGCTTTACCAAAGTATTAAGTGTGTCTATACTGTCAATCACTCCCACTGCATTCACGTCACCTCTTGTCACGATTTCTCGTATAATGTGATTCCACACATCCTATGTGTTTCACCACCTTGTGAGTCTTGGGTTCCTTTGAGTTTGTCATTGCACCAACATAATCACAATTCCTTGTGATTTAATTAGGCAAACTCAGAACACACACCTCTAGAGGATGGCATCGGAGCTATACTGCTTCTTGCGAAGCTAAATGAAGCTGACAAAAACTCAGCCTTCATTCCGGAGTCTGCAACACACTTCTGTGTTAGATTCCTATAACTCCTCCTCCAAGGCCAACACATAGTTAGAGGTCGATTTCCTTTCCTTATGATCCTCCTGGATATCCGATGCCATTCAACTCACAAGGCTCATTCATTAACCAATAAGCCTATCCAGAATTGAACTGATATCTGTTTAACATGCTTATAGCATAACAGATATCTAACTTCGTTCATTTATAATATAGAAAGATAACAATCTTTCTTGCTATGAACGATACACCACAGAATCAATTTAAGCGACTCGAGATACCTGAACATCCTTTTTCTTGTGACCACACGAGACTTTAATTCAAAAGATGTTCCAAAATCTCATAAGTCCTACTTCTGAAACAGTTCGGATAACCATCCTTTATGCCTGACAATATCTCCACACTGTTTCCGAATGTGAAAATACCATCTACATAATATGCAAGGAAAACCACGCTTCCGCTGACACATAACTGGTACATGAAACTCTAATTCTCGATAGACAATATCGAAATGTCTGTTTCATGACTTTGAAGCTCCCTTTAAGTTCATACTTGAACTACCTTGGCTTCTAGACATGATACTTTGCACATAACTTATCTGGTTATTGCATACAGATGTCGTCACCTTTTATCAAGGTACCCGCTTATAAAATACGGATGACGTCATCTATCTTCCAGATATTTAGATTCATATGTGCTGTTATGGTTAAAAGAATTCGAATGGGTTTAATAATTGCAGCCAGTGAGAAAGTCTTGTTGTGAAACATACCTTACTCACTAACCTAGACTCTGGAATAGACTAGGTTGCCATTCGAGCACTTTTCTTTATATCAATCAGTTGCTTATAGCTGGAAAGCTATTTGGCAATCACTGACCTTGATACACAACCATAACCTTTACTGATTCATTTCTGAATCCATGACTTGAAGTCATTAAACTGCATCATTTATCTTAACAACTTCGTTGCGCTTTAAGGGTAAGTATGATATTGTTCGTTAAGCTGGGAACAAGTCCAGAGACTGTTTCCACGAACCTGTACCATTAAACCTGTTAAGGCAACCTCCCACTGCAACGATGCTCTTTTTACGTTGTCAGTTAATGGTGCATTAATTTGTGGTTTACCACCTTGCACAGGTGACCGTGCAATTGGTACCATACCTTCCAAGGTATGCTCAATATGCCACGGGGTATTTCCAGATGGATTTGAATTGTCTTCTCTAAAACGTTAGAGAACAATCTCATATTTGGATTCATGGTTTTATCCTATATAACTTGCTTGCATCTAGGATACACAAAGCAACCATCTTTTTCGTTTACCTGGAATAGCCCACAAAGCAGTACTAGCTTAAACCTTTCTTCCAACCAATCAGTTTCCTATACAGCTTAACAACCGAATTACCCATCATTGCCCCTTTGACAGAGTCAAGGTCTGCTAGGGTATTTGGAACTGATTTAGAAGACATTAGATTAAGCAAACACACAACTGCTTTTGGTGCTCTTCCCAAAAACAAAAATTTGGCAAAGCTGGCATAACTTATAAACTTTTAAAGAATCTTATTTTGTTTTACCTACACTGTCCCAATCGAGGGATAATAGGTGTAGTTAACTGGGATGCAATCCCTTTGCTCTGCCAGATACTATAAAACCCATCACTTAAGATATACCATTATGAATGAATCATAATGTTTTTCGGTCTTGTTTAACTTATTCTCTACCTTAGTCTTGAACGCTCTTGATTAAAGCAAGAGACTAAGACTTGTAGTGAATTAGATAAACATATCCAAATCTTAAGTGATTACAGTATCAATGCCTGTTAAGGCAACTGCGGAAGTAGACTCAAACCAGCAAACCAGAGCAAACATGAAATAACCTATAGAGATATAATTCGCCTATTAAAAGGCCTAGTTAACATCTTATACCTCTAAGTAGTTGTCATAAGTATCATTCTTATGAACACCTGGATTGAATCCATAATTCCATGAATTACTTAAAACTACTTAGACTGATGTAACCTATCTCTATAGAGATTCTTTTAAATTATACCTTAGAGCACTGATAGTTTATGTAATCAAGTAATGAAGAGATAAACATCCATAATAGAAAACATTGTTATTCATCATGATAGAAAAACTCTATCTGAATAACTGATAATCCATAACAATAGATGAAAAATATTGTTTCTCAAAACAAAACAACATCTCTTCAGAAACTTGAATTAAAACAGAGTATTGGTTTCCCGGTTCACCCTTTCTTCTGCAACGTGCTCCGGTCTTGGGGGTGTCCCCTTTTCAATTGTCCCCCATGAGTTGGTGTCACTTAGTAGGAACATTCCTTACATTTTTCGACTTAGAGTTAGGCCTTCCTTGAAATGAGGTAGGGTCCTTCCCACGTAGGTCGTGTTCTCCAAGACTCTCCGTTGTACTAGGTTGATGGATTTATATACCGAAAGAATTATGACTGGTACATTATGTACAAGGTTGATTGGTTTATATACTGGGAATCATAAATGTTGTATGTTCATCTCCTGTCTGAATTAACAAACATGTGTCACAAACGCAATTATCCTCTTATCTCGTCGATAGGGAGATCATACGGTGTGTAGTGGATCATGAAAGATCGTATGGATCATTTGACCTAGCGAGATATAAATGGTTATCACAGCTGAGATAGTTCCTGGATAAACATTCAGTGTAGGCTATAACATACGCAGTAATAAGCATCTTATCTTGGATGGCTTGGTATGCTGGTGTGGGGCACACATTGATAAGGACCTAAGTCGAGATCGATTCTTTTATCTGACATTAAAAGAATCTAGATCTCTATGGCTTGATGAGATCCTAAGCCTATATGAATGTACAAAAGTATATGCAGATTGTGTATTACTTTGAGTTGCAGTGAAAGGCTCTGGTTGAGCTTGTATATCTATATCTTGGGTGATAGCAGTTTGTGTATGACTGTCTGGTATTGGAACTAGGTAAAACCACATCCAGTATAAGATGGTGATATTTCCTGAGCAGCTCAAAAGGTTCGTTATGCTAAAGTCCTGCATGCTGATTAAGTTCAAGCATAAGTGAAAAGGTTTGAGTGGATTGACTCAGTTATATAAGATGTTAATTAATTAAATAGCTTGTCAGAGCTTAAATTAATTAATGAATGTCTGTAACCTTAACTGTGGGGATAAACCGAGCCCATGCAACCCGTACCTCAAAACGTGGTAGCAAATAGGTCGGACAGTATTGGTTCTCTGGTGGAATGAATCAATATTAATTAATTAATTATATTCTGGGTTGAATATGGGAATTAATTAATTGATAGGCCTTATTTGCTATTTGCATTCTGGTCCCTGGTCTGGCCCATGAAACTCAGGCCCAATAGAAGTCCAGAATTTTCCTATAAATAGGCCTCCGTTCCTCAGATCTCAACACACCACAAGATCATAAGTTGCACACAGCAAACTAGAATTTACGAGCTGTGGTGATCGACTAGATCTGAGAAACGAGGAGAAAATTCTGCTTCTCAACCGGGCAAGGAATCTGAAGGGAATTTTCACCAGATATTCAGATTGAGTTGGGATACAAATCAGAAGATCAGATCAAGAGGATTATCTTCTTTCTTCTCTCTTCTTCTTGTTTTCGAAAATTACATACTAATTTTCATAGATTTATTTCCTCAATCTGTTAGGAATTAAATATTTGTGCGTGGGAAAACTTCAGGGTTTCGCAATCCAGGTATTCCGCATAAACCTTCTTTATGCATAATCAATAGGAGCATGTTAGGAATAATAATAGGCATATCAATGTATTTTTGATATTCCAATTAACGATCCGGGCAAACGAATTTCGTGATTCAGTTCACGAATCCCTTCAACTGGTATCAGAGCCAGGTTGATTAATTAGCTCTATCGGAAAAAATAATATTGCCTATGATTTGCATGATTATTATTATTGATTGAATGCTATGAATGGTTTTGGATTGTATGATTATATTTTTTGTCCTCGTGGTTCTCGGGTTAATCCGCCCCTTTATAAGGATTCGTTTTTCACCCACGAGATAAATATGTGGTTAGATTTAGATTTTAAATTGTAATTAGGTTTATTCAATATATCTTTTATTTAAAAAATTAAATTTGTAAAATGGAGAATGAAGAACACAAAGAACAAAGGACCGCGCAATATCGCACGACGGTGCTGGCATGGCAGCACGCCATGCACGGTGGTCGGTGAGGGGATGCACGGAAGCACGGCGCGCGGCGGGCAAGCGGCGGCGGCGGTGCTGCGAAACCCTAGGGTTTTTCAGCGCACGCGTACGCAGGGCACGGGCCGCGCGGTTGCCCTGGGCAGGCGACGCGAGGGACAGGCGACGAGGCCGGGACGGCGACGTGCAGCGGAACCCTAGGTTCCGCGCGCGCGCATGGCAGGCCTGCGCAGCTCCGCATGTAGTGCCGGCGACGCTCTCCCCCCCTTCGGACGGCGACGGCAGGGTGAGGGTGGTGACGGCATGGCTCGACAGCAGGGTCGCGGGCTGGGGACGACGGTGGATGAGCTATTCGCACGAACCAGGGCGAGCCTCTGGTCTCGTCCCTTGTGCGAGCCTCTGGTCTCGTCCCTTGCGCGATTTTGGCGAGTCACGGAGGCCGACGGTGGAGAAAAAAGGTGATGGCAGTTCGGGCGATGGTCAGGGCAAGCTGGGGCGGTGGCATGCAAAACGGGCAACGGCCGGAGGAGGCAGAATTGCGGGCTGCATCCATGCACGTACATGCATGCCTGTTGCGCGATGCCGGGAGCCTTCGTGGTGACGGCGAGTCTCCGGCGGTGGTGGTTCGCCGGTGGTGGCTCGTCAGGCCGAGTTTTCGTGGGCTATTGGGCTTGCAATATGTGCATAGGCTTGCGATTTGGTTAACTGGCCCAATTGTCCAATTTTCTGATGAATCAAATCTTGGAGGCCCAGATTCAGAAAATAAAGTCAGATCAGAGTCCAAGTAGTGGGAGCCCAGTCGAAGATCTGTAAAAATAATTACAACGTGTAATAGTTAGAATTATTATTATTTTAGTATCATGGGGGCCACGAGGACATTTTTTATTTGTTTTATTATTTGTCTTCGCATGATATATGTGTTTATATTAATTGCGCAACATATTAGCATGTTGTAGATGATAGGAGCACGTTTACTGCTTTTATTTACAGCTTTAAAGCTTGTTATGTGATTTATTTTGTGTAATTAATTATAACTATAAATTCAGGGTTCATGCTATGCATGATAGAATTTTAGCAATGTTATAATTATGGCTACATAAAATAATCTGTGCAATTGAACCGTATGAATTTAAAAATTACTAAGCTCATAATTTAGTAAGACCTCCACAAAGTGATCCTTTATTGGAAGTGTGTAATTTATTAGGTAAAGTTCTACATGTGTAGCTTGCTTAATTTATTATTCATAAGTTCTAATAGATAGGATTTCTTAAAACAAAAATTTATATCATGTGAGAAGTGGGAGTTCATGCGTAAACGTCTGCATGTGTAGCTTGCGTATTGAATTTTCATAAGTTCTCTAGGGATTGAATTAAATGAGACAGTCTTATTATAGGGATCAGGTGTGTTCTAGTAGATCCTTATATGGGAGGGTTGACTTTGGTGGTAAGCTAGCTTAGATGTTATCCAGAGTATAACTCATTTGTGATGTCCCTGCTCAGTAGGATAATATGGTCTTAAGTTAGTCTCCAATTATTAATTTCATTTGTCTAAGGAACCCGGGCATGGATTCGAATTAAAGGGCTGGAATTGAAAGATGCAGTCTGGTTAAGTGTTTTGTTGTAAACGTCCACATGTGTGGCTTGCAATAGTAATATTTAGGCAAATTGGAGGAAACATTAATATTGTTTTATCATAAGGTTTCAATATTTAATTATTTCAATTATTTGCGACTATGTTTTAATTTCTGCTTTAATTTATTGTTTTCAGACATGTCTATTGCTCACGTTGTCAACCTCTTAATATCAAACCCTTTAAGTGGTCCTAATTTTCCTGAATGGAAGTTTTGCTTCATGGAAATACTCTGCACTGCAAAACATGCCAATGTGCTTTACATGGACCCTCTATCTCCCAAGTATTGGAACTGTACTGGCTATGAGCGAGAGTTCTATAACAGATGGGTAGAATCTGATGAGTTTGCCCGCAGACTCATCATGAACAGTCTGTCTAGAGAATTAAAGCTCAAGTACAAGAAGTACCGAACTGTTGTTGAGATATGGAGGGACCTTGTGAAAGTATATGGTAAGGTGAGACAAACTGTCAGTTATAATCTTGTGGAGGACCTGGTCTGCAAGAGGATGACTGATGGGAGTTTGTTGATTCTGCACTTCGTCAGCATGATGAGAATTATGAGAAAGTACAGAAAGAGAGGTGGACGGATTAGTAAGCGAGTGGAAATAAATATTGTCCTGCACTCTCTATCTGATTCTTATAATGGTTTCATCGAGTCCCTCGGTACTAGACGCGAGTTTACTCTTCCTGAGTTGCTCTCGGCCATGATGCGAGAGGAATCTGACCTGATAGCATTAGAATTTGCTCCAACTTTGTCAGCTTTTGACAAGATAGTTGCTGAAGCAAAATAAATGCTTAAATGGTTAGATGAAGCTGATCTGGCAGAAGACGTCATTAGTCCATGCAAACGCAAGCGAAGTGAAGTAGATTGTCTAGTGCCTAGCACGGGTAGACAAGGTACGTCATGTGCATTTATAACCGAAATATGTTTAGCATCATTTTCTACCCATTCTTGGGTTGTGGATACTGGAGCTACTAATCATGTTTGTTATACTTTGCAGGGGTTCAAGCCGACAAGGCAGCTGAAGTATGACGAGATTACCATCTCAATGGGTAGCGGAGAGGTAGTCTCAGCAATAGTCATTGGAGATTTTACTTTATGCTTTGAAAATGATGTTTTGATTTTGAGAGATGTTTTATATGTGCCGGTTTTTTGACGGATCTTAATTTCAGTTTCCAAGTTATTTAGTGATGGATATTCAGTTATTTTTGATAGTGGAGTTTCTATCATTGGTAATAATCGTGTTATCTGTCGTGGCAAACTGATTGACTCTCTCTATATCATTGATTGTATGCATAAATATTCCGTGAATGTTGCAAACTCATCCAATAATAATCATCATTTAAAGAGAAAGTTTTTTTCCGATGAGGATCAAACATATCTTTGGCACTTGAGAATAGGTCACATCAATCTAAAGAGGATTAAAAGATTATCATGCGATGGGCTCTTGGATTCTTTTCAAGTGGTACCACATCAAATCTGTGAATCTTGTATAGAGGGAAAGATGAAAATCAGGCCTTTTAAGGCAAGTCAGTCTCGAGAAGAGGATGTGTTGGAATTGATCCACTCTGACTTATGTGGACCAGTGTCCACGCAAGCTCGTGGAGGTTATGAGTACTTCACCACATTCATTGATGATTACTTAAGATTCGAATATGTCTATTTGCTTCGCCACAAGTCTGAATGCTTTGAGAAATTCAAAGAGTTTAGAACTGAGGTAGAAATGAAGCTAGGTAAGACTATCAAGACACTACGATCAGATTGTGGTGGAGAATACCTCGGCAATGAGTTCTTGCAGTACTTGTCAGACAACGGGATTACATCCCAGTGGACTGCACCAGGAACCCCTCAACAAAATGGTGTAGCAGAAAGAACAAATAGAACTCTCTTGGAAATGGTCAGGTCGATGATGAGTTATGCAAGCTTGCCGATTTCGTTTTGGGGATATGCCTTGGAGAAAGCGGCCTATTTGCTTAACCTGGTACCTTCTAAATCAGATCCTAAAACGCCTCTGGAATTCTGGTATGGGCGAAAGCCAAGTTTGAATAGAGTGAGGGTTTGGGGTTGTCTAGCATATGTGCTGACAAAGGAACCTGATAAGTTAGAAAGTAGGTGTAAGCTGATGTTGTTTGTAGGATATCCCAGGCAAACGAAAGGTGGTTACTTTTATTATCCTGAGAATCAGAAAGTGGTTGTCAGTACCAACGCAAGATTCTTGGAGGACGAATATGCAAGAAACCACATATCCAAGAGTAAAATTATCCTCCACGAGCTTGAGGATAAGGAAGTGATCCATCAGGAAAGTCCAGTGTAGTGGTAAATCCACCTGTAATAGGTGAGGCAATACCAACACTGCCACTAATGCAAGGTATGGGACCAACGGGTGTTGTGCCAACTACTGACACGGTTCAGATACCTCGTCGCAATGGGAGGGTTGTCCACCAACCCGAGAGGTATATGTTCGTGGGAGAGTCCTTTGACTTGATCCCGGAAAATGAACTGGATGATACCGATCCCTGGACATATGACGAGGCGGTATTTGATAAAGATGCAGACAAATGGCTGATCGCCATGGATTCGAAAATAGAAACCATTACGGCTATGGATGTATACCAAAAAACTGATTTGACAGATGGCTATCGAGTCATAGGGTGCAAATGGGTATACAAAAGAAAGAAAGGAGCGAATGATGAAATTACAGTTTTTAAAGCAAGGCTGGTGGCGAAGGGTTATAGTCAGAAAGAAGGTGTAGACTATGACGAGACCTTCTCATCGGTAGCCATGCTTAAGTCCATTCGTATACTCCTAGCCATAGCAGCACATAAGGACCTAGAGATCTGACAGATGGATGTCAAAACCATGTTTCTAAACGGGTACCTTGAAGAAGGTAGGGACATCTATATGCAACAGCCAGAAGATTATGTGCAGAAGGGCGAAGAATATTTGGTCTGGAAGCTAAGGAAGTCGCTGTATGGACTTAAACAAGCTTCACGGTCATGGAATCTGCGTTTTGATGAAGTGATTAAATCCTATGGATTTTCACAATGTTCAAACGAGAGTTGCGTTTACCGTCTACGTGTCAGCGAAAGCGTGGTGTTCCTTGCACTTTATGTAGATGATATTCTCCTATTTGGCGACAATATGGAAGTATTGTCGGGCATAAAGGGGTGGTTATCTGAACAGTTTCATATGAAGGACCTTGGGGAGGAAGGATACATCCTAGGGGTAAAAGTATTGCGGGAGCGCAATAAGAGGATGTTGACCTTGTCTCAAGGATCATATGTAGATACTGTGATTGCCCGTTTCAGCCTGCAAACTTCCAAGAAAGGTTTGTTACCCTTCAAACATGGCATACATCTTTCCAAGGATCAGTGTCCGGTGACACGAAAGGAGAAAGATGAGATGAGGAACGTGTCATATGCATCGGTCGTGGGGAGTCTCATGTATGCAATGCTATGTAAGAGGCCAGATATCTGCTTTGCTGTAGGCATGGTAGCAAGATATCAGTCTAACCCTGGACAGACGCATTGGACCGCGGTAAAGCACATACTCAAATACTTGAAAATGACTAGAGACTATTATCTCGTCTATCAGTGTGAGGAGTTGTGCCCTGTGGGTTATACTGATTCAGATTTCCAGGCAGACCGAGATGAAAAGAAGTCCACCTCTGGCTATGTGTTTACATTGGGAGGTGGGGTCATATCATGGAGGAGTGCAAAGCAGAAGTGCATTGCTGGCTCCACCATGGAAGCAGAATATGTGGCAGCTTTTGAAGCTTCGAAATAAGCAGTATGGTTTTGAAACTTCCTTCTGGAGTTGGACGTGATTCCTAAGCTGCCCAAGACCATCACAGTATATTGTGATAATTCGGGAGTTGTGGCTAATTCAAATGAACCACGAACTCACAGAGCAACAAAACACATTGAAAGGAAGTACCATATTATACGAGAAATTGTAGCGAGGGGTGATGTGCTAGTAGAGAAGATTGATACAAAAGATAATCTAGCAGATCCATTCACAAAAGCTCTGCCTCAGAAGGTCTACGAGATGCATGTACGTAACCTTGGGCTGAAGGCAAAGCCAGCCACATAGAGTGATTGATGTAATAGCTAGATTAGTTTAGATGTGTTATACTCTGGAAAGCACCTGTGTAATACTTTGTGTATAAGTGGGAGATTGATGGATTTATATACTGAAAGCATTATGATTGGTATATTATGTACAAGGTCGATTGGTTAATATACTAGGAATCATAAATGTTGTATGTTCATCTCCTATCTGAAATAACAACATGTGTCGCAAATGCAATTATCCTCTTATCTCGTCGATAGGGAGATCATACGGTGTGTAGTAGATCACGGAAGATCGTATGGATCGTTTGACCTAGCGAGATATAAATGGTTATCACAGCTGAGATAGTTCCAGGATAAACTGTCAGTGTAGGCTGCAGCATACGCGGTAATAAGCATCTTATCTTGGATGGCTTGGTATGCTAGTATGGGACACACATTGATAAGGACCTAAGTCGAGATCGATTCTTTTATCTGACATTAAAAGAATCTAGATCTTTATGGCTTGATGAGATCCTAAGCCTATATGAAGGTACATAAGTATATGCAGATTGTGTATTACTTTGAGTTGCAGTGAAAGGCTCTGGTTGAGCTTGTATATCTGTATCTTGGGTGATAGCAGTTTGTGTATGACTGTCTGGTACTGGAACTAGGCAACCACATCCAGTATAGGGTGGTGACATTCCTCAGATCTCAACACACCACAAGATCATAAGTTGCACACAACAAACCAGAATTTGGGAGCTGTGGTGATTGACTAGACCTAAGAAACGAGGAGGAAGTTCTGCTTGTCAACCGGGTAAGGAATCTGAAGGGAATCTTCACCAGATATTCAGATTGAGTTGGGATACAGATCAGAAGATCAGATCAGGAGGATTATCTTCTTTCTTCTCTCTCCTTCTTGTTTTCGAAAATTACATATTAATTTTCATAGATTTATTTCCTCAATCTATTAGGAATTAAATATTTGTGCGTGGGAAAAGATCAACAGGAATCTGCGCGCACTCGTTCTTCATGGTTTCGCAATCCAGGTATTCCGCATAAACCTTCTTTATGCATAATCAATAGGAGCATGTTAGGAATAATCATAGGCATAGTAATTTATTTTTGATATTCCAATTAATGATCCAAGCAAACGGACTTCGTGATTCAGTTCACGAATCCCTTCATAGGTCTCCTCCTTGAAGCTTCTTAGTCATAACTTGGTGTTGAAAAATATTTCTACTTGGAGGTTCGTTGAGCCATGTTAGCATGTGCTTTGTCACTAGCTTCATCGATTAGCTCGAGATCTCTGAGCAAGTCTTATAAATTTCTTCCTTCATCGTGAAACTCAATTCTTGGGCTTCTAGCTCTTATTTTTGCTGGTACCATCGCGTCTACTCCGTATGCCAATGAGAATGGCGTAGCACCGATAACTGTTCTAGGGGTTGTCCTATAGGACCAGAGTGTGGCAGGTAATTCTTCTATCCATCCTCTCTTGTAGGCGCTAATGTGTTTCTTCAAAGTTGCCATCAGGGTCTTATTAGTTGATTCTGCGAGTCCGTTTGCTTTTGGGTATCTCGGGATGGAGAAGGTGAGCTCGACGTAGACCTCCTTCTTCTCGTCGCTCGCTTTCCATGCACATATGTCGAAACAAAGACCTTCGGGGCAAAATTCCTCATCTTTACATCAACTTTTCCCCTTTTCGATGTATTTTCGTACAAAACCTAGTACCACAAGCATAACACCTCCTATATTATACTCATGCTCAATTTATTTAATAAAACAAAATAAAATGCACAAAATAAGTGAGAAAATAATGCGATCAGTGAGTAGAAATAAGAGCTTATCAGTCGCCACTACGTTGTTAAGGCGCAACACATAGTTTTCGACGGTTTTGTCATCGTTGAAAGTTGTCAAGTCAAATTACCACCGAAGTTATACCATGGCTGACTTCTTCAGGCGATCATCACCGACTCGCAATTTTGAGATGGTATCCTATGCCTCCTTTGTTGTCCTCTTCTCGGCGATGATGGACTCCATTTGTGGCAGCACTACGCTGCAGAGGGCATCAAGTGCCATCATCTCCTCTTGTTGGTTGGCGCCACCTTTTTCTTCGGCATTCCAGAGTGCCCTTGCCTTTAGTTTCACCTACATCAAAAGTATCCAATCGAAGTAATTGGTCTTGGTGAGAACAGGGTAGCTAGACTCACCACCCACCTCACAAATTAATAGCTTGATCATGGTGCCTACACCGTTCTTAACTTCCTTCGGCATTTGTGTGTGATTGATTGTGCATTCACGATTCCAACAGTAGTGCTGCGATCGAGCCCCAATCTACAATCGGCTCTAATACCGCTTGTAAGAAACTTATTGGAGAGACAATGAGAGATACATTACCGAAAGTTAAACCAATATCAGGGTTAGATAAAATGAAAAAACAAACTCATACCCTTTCTCTTTACTATCAAACACATGCTCATAGTCATTCCTGTCAGTTAAACCAAACGCACTGTAAGAGTCTTTCTCCATCCATAAATATTTGTATTTAGTGTCCCTTCACTTGGGATGTAGTAATAAAAACACCTTATCTGGACTAAGAGATCACAATTTCGATCATTTTTTCAGGATTTTTGGGTGTATGAATTTAAATAAAATTTATTTTTATTTCAAAACAGATAAATATGTGATTTAGCAAGTTGAGGAACAATTGCTTACATACGAGAAAAGAAAAAAAATCCTCAATATAACATTATAAATTCAAAAGGTTTCATCGAAGATTCTTCTCTTATATCAAAATGTCCTACATGTTCCATCGTGAAATAGTCATTGCCGCGACGTTGCTAGCAACAACGATGCGTGAGAAATTTGTGCTACCCAATCTCTTTTATACCTGGGGTCTCCCGTGCATTGGGCTTCAATTTGCACTTTTTCAGCCATTTTCTGTGGCATGCTGACTCTTCTCTACCATTGTTGCTTCGTCATCCTGCCACCGCGACTCTACTTTAACATAGTTGACTAGTCCATTATAGCGTCAGTGTATGGTCCTCTCATCTTTATGTTTTGCCAACAATACAATTCTCTTTTTCTAGCTACTTCTTTCTTAACTTTTCAACGCCTAACTCAATGTTGGTCCCCTCATCGTGTTGTCTCTCATCCATCAGCGTGGGACCTATTCCATCTCAACACCTTTGACTCTCAACGGTAGAGCCATCATGATTCTACGTTACTTTTAGTCCGCGTCAGTTTCCTTTGAGATGACTTGTCAGACTATCAACATCATTTTTTCACAGCATCATTTTCAGCATGGCAATGCTAAATCTACAACATACTTTACATACAAACTACGCAACTAGCACGCACACAACTATTTTTTCTAACATTACTAAAAGATCATAAAAATACTTCAAATTAAAAACATATGAACACTAAAGGAAACATTAACCTCTCAAACCATTAGAGATTTGATAGGAATATAACTCGTTTCCACGAGTTATCAGTCACTTTTTGGTGAACATAGTCAGTGCATCCATGTTAGGAAATTATTCCTTAATTTGTATTGTAAATCTCCCTTAGATCAAATTGTAAAAGGTTTTGTTGAATCAAAGTCTTAGTAGATTGGTCGATCACTGCTGAATTCTAGCATAGTCTAGCAACTCTTATGTAATGTCTTGTTTAGGAAAAATATCGAGTTCTAATAGATTAGGAAGTGCTTGAGAAGATTGCTGAAGGATTCAACGGATGGAACGAAGAAAATCAGAATTCAAGCAACTTCGAAATGGTAGAAGAGTTCTCAGCAGATGGTAGCTGCTAGAGAAATCAACAGACGAGAATGACTGTAGAGATGTTAGCGGTCAAGTGCTAAGAAGATTGATTGCTAAGGCATTACCAATCATATGCCGAAAGAAGAGGTTGCTAGGAGTCTTACTCAGCAGTCAGAAGCAAAGGGTCGCAAAATGCTAAAAGAGATACCATTCGCTAGCATTCAAGCAGATTGCTAAGTAATAGCAATCAGTAGTCAAGACTTAAGCAGATTGCTAGAAGAGCGTAGCAATCAAAAGGTTTAGTAGATCGTTCCAGCATTCTCCTAGAATGCTAAGCAAGGATTATATCTAGCAACGATCGCTAATACTATCGTTCTGACAAAAGTACAAGCAATGGACAAAAGCTTTCCCAAAGTAGGTCGGAAAGTACTGTACGACACCGGAAAGGACGTATAAAGTCGAAGCTCTTTTGGACGAAGAAGTCGTTCTGAATAACGGGTGTAAAAGTCGAAGTCCAAACAAGAGGGACTACTACTGCTTAACCACTGCTTCCATTCACTCACGAACTAAGGAACCTCAACCACATCTAAAAAGGCATTTACTGTGAGATTCATTTGACAAGAAAAAAGTGAGAAAATAGTCAGTTGAGAGCACGAGACTTAAATCATTCAAAGCTCTCAACAACCGTAGTGTCCCCCTAGAAAGTTTTAATGGAAAACAAAGGGATCTATTTATTAAGTATGCAGCAAGCATTATAGCTTCCCCCTAGAAAGTTTTTTCAAGCCCAAACTTAGACATCATACACCTAACCCTCTCCAACAAAATTTTATTCATTATCTCAGCAATACCATTTTGTTGGGAGTTATAGGACAATTTTGTGTCTTTTAATCCCATAATTAGCATGCATTATTACAAAATTTTAGGCCATTATCAATCCTAAGAGTTTTGATTTTATTCCCAGTTTGGTTTTCTATCTTGGTTTTCCAATTTCTAAAGTTATTAAAAGCTTTATATTTGTTTTCCATTAAGAAAATCCAAACTTTTTCAGAAAAATATTATAGACAAGAAATATCTTTTTCCACCATGTGTGGGCTCACCAGAAGGCCCCAAACATTAGCATGAAAATATTTAAGAATGCAATTCCATATGTAGCTCCGAAGGAACTATTTTTCTCCCTGAACATTTCTATAAGTTCACTCACCTTGCGAGTCGGCTTTCTAGAGAAATGTTGAATGAAACTCTGATGTAGATTAGCAAATGAGGAAATAAAATATTATTGCAGATGGGTGAACCACTATAGAGCCGGTCCCGTTAAAAAGTAACAAATAGATTGCAAAATCATGCCTTTTATTTTTGTTGTTGAAGGGCATTATTCTCATCTTCAGCTTATATAAAGTCATGAAATCCTCTAGATGAGTGGTTTTGTTATATAGAGTCATGTTGGGAACCGCATGCATCTTTGGTAACTGAACCAGTGAGATCGTTTTGATGAATGGTGAATCGTTATAGCTATTTTTCGCAATCTTAGGTGGAGTAGAAGGCATTCTCGAAATCATGACAATCGCTTTTCTCAATAATTCCGATTCCTTCTTCGTTTCCTACTTTTTTTAAAGGACCCAAGAGAGGTTTCACTTTGTTCTCCAATATTTCTTTTGATCCTTTTCTCTCTTCCCCTAGCTAACGTGATGATTCACCCATGAGGATTACTTTCCACCGCCCTTTGAACTTCCTCATTTTCCTCCTTTTCTACTTTCACTTCTTCCTCTCCTTCTTCTTTCTCTCCTTATTCATCTTCTTCAATTTCTTCCTCAACCTCCAACATCTCCTCATCTTCTTCTAAGTGGTTATCGTCCCCTACTTCTATCAACCTTTATTTTCCTTTTCTACTACTGTTTCCTACTTCTGCTTCGAAATCCCCTATAGATTTCTTGGTGTGACTTTCTTTTTACTTGCGACAATTGATGTTTGTCGATTTGAATCTTTAAGCGATTTGATCCCTGCGCGAAGGGCAACATTCTCTTTTAGTTGTCTTGCGAAGTTTTCTAACATCTATTGATTCAGTTTGAGCAAATTATTCTCAATTGGATTCATGTCTGAACGGAGTTTTCCATTCTTATCTTTCTTAGGCCCATGGTGAACGCCAAATTGTTGTGTTTTGGATTTGAGTGTATGATATTGGGACCTAAAAAGGAAGTGGAAAATGATTAGTTTAAATCGAAAAAAGCCCTAAGCTTGCTTGATGCAAGTGTGATGTTAGCATGATGGTATAATGATGATGTCAATTACAGTGCAAAATACCTATATTTATAATAACATAGAGAGGATTTTTTTTAAGAAGCTAATAAATCCTTAATCTAGGCTTAGTCGTGCATATTTAGGAATTAGTTACAAAAGATTCATGTTTTGATGTTCACATATAACTAATTAAAGCCCTTCAGAGTCTGAAGCAGCTTGGCTTCACGCCCAGTCAATGGGACTGATTCGGCTAGTGTCTTCCCTTGTTGACGGGTTTGTGCTAAAGGGGTTTCTTTCCCTTCATCTTTTATAGAGAAGTCGATCCTGTCTAGGGCGCGCCATTTAGTTGTTTGAGCGCTTGACTATGTGGGTTGAATTCTTCATCGAAAGCAACAGTTACCTTCGATTTTCTGATGAGGGACTAATAATCATTCCTTCCGGATCATGAGTCGTAAAGAATACCCCTTTGGATGTGTATCCAACATGAGCCGTAAATCCTTTCATTTTGCACATACTTCGGGGAGCTTTTAGTTTGAACCACAACAATTTATTTTCTGTCCATCTGTTTACTTGTTATTTATTGTCGTGTAATTACAATCTCTTCACGCTCCCATAAGTTGGGAATCAGATTGAGGGCATGACACAATATGAGCTATACTTGTCATTTTGGCTTTTAATTAAGGTAAAATTTCTTATAAGACAGTGTTAGAGTTCTTAGTTTATGTTGTAGATATTGTACTTCACTATTAAAAGTGTTATTTATTATGAACTTATATTTTATAATAATATATTTGTTCAATTTAAATGAGGCATTTACTTAATTTACATAATTATCCGGCTATCTTACAAAATAAAGTTTGTAGTAAGGGAGATTTTCTATTTTATTAATGTAATAAATTACACATAATAAAGTTAAAATCCTAAAATTAACGGATAAGGGTGGAAGAGAGTTGAGTTGAGCTCTACTTCTCTAAAATTATGTCCTCCAATTTTCTTCCTCAGGTAAAATTCCAATGCCTTTCATTATTCAATACTAGATAATGTAGCATTCCTTTTCTTGAATTGATTTCATTTTAGTTCATAATCTTCGCAGGCGCTGTTCGTGGTCCCTAGATGTTCACTACAATGCCAGCCCAGGAGCTTCGCGTTCTCCGCAGCCGTGTCGCGGCGGCCCTCCGCCGCTGGGTTGGTGGTTTCTAGAGTTCCAAAGCGGTCTTGTGGGCTCGACTTAGCGGAGAAGGCCACAAAAATGTCTTTCTCTGTCAGGGCTGAAATCGACTCTGAAGCGCAAGCGGTAGTAGTTGAAGATGCGGATGGTGTAGAATCTGAAGAGGTTGAGGAGGTTTTGGCCCAGGAGAAGCCGCCTTCGAAACCTAGGATAAAGCTCGGAGATATCATGGGGGTATTCTCGTAATTCTTCAATGTGTGTGGCCAAGTATCTATCAGGGATTTACATAAAAAAAAAATTCAAGGAGATGATAAACTTATTATCCAAGTTATCTTAATCTGTATATCATCTAATGAACTGCGATTCCTGCAAAAAAATTTTGTAGAAAATAGGATTCAAACTTACTATTACTACTAGATGAAAGAGCTGATAATGACCTATGGTGTGAAGAAAGCTAATTTGATTTATGTTGTTTTCGTGTGGGCATGAATGTGTATTTGTCTAATATGCATAATGATAATGTTGTTGTCTTGTAGGTATGGGTTAGCACTTATGGTTTGAAGTGGTTATATTTGTATCCATGGGCTGTGGTTTTCTGAATTGAAGGATATTGCACATATGGGCTGTGGTTGGGGATAATTTGTCACCATAGGTTCACTCAATTCCTCATCTATTGCAGCTTTTCTATACCGCGGGTGGTGGGCGGAAAGTTGTTTGGGGTCTTAGTAAAGAACTTTCATTGCTTGAAGTACTAATCCACATATTCCTCAATTTTATGTCAGGGATTATTGTAACTTTATCCAATCGTTCTGATAAATCGTTTTAACTTTTCTGTTTGTGAAGTTTTTAGTAACAGAATAGAATCTTTTTTATTAGTGTATAACTATTCCGCATTCGCTTGTTACGAACCAGATACTTAATAAAAAAGCAATTGAGGCATCAGATAATGAAAGGCCTATCCCAGATCTTCGTACAGGAGATGTTGTGGAAATCAAGCTGGTATACTTTTCAATTCTCTTAAAATTACTTTTTCTGTATATTGACCTAATATTTCCTGCCAAGGTTTATCAAGTTTGCACAGAATTTGAAAGGAATACAATAACTGGTTTACAGGAAGTTCCTGAAAACAGGCGAAGATTGTCCATATACAAAGGTATAATTATATCGAAGCAAAATGCTGGCATACACACAACAATTCGTATTCGACGTGTTATTGCTGGTGTTGGTGTTGAGATTGTGTTCCCAGTGTAAGTACTCTCTCTTTGACTCTGCAAGTTATTGATTTTCCAAAGTTTCAATATCGAGTATGTTTTAAAAAATAATTTTATTTGTGCTCTTTTACCCACTGATAAAATGAATAAATTTTGACAATGGATATGAAATAACTGATCACTGCAACAAAACTTTGTTTCAGTTATATCTAAAGGATACTTTTAGTAGTATCAAATTCGGTGGTTACGAAACCAAAAAACATGTTAGAAATTCTCAACTTGATTACAATTATCAACACCTCTCTCATAGATACCCGATGTCTTGGATAATTCAAATTGACTTGGACCCTGGTGCCAACAGTGTGATGTAATCTCTGTCATCATTCTGTTGCTCTCTTGTTTCTTTATTGCAATACCCACTACATTCTGTTTCTTTGATCAAAACATAGACCACCCGCCAGATAGATTGCTTTATGTAGATTGAAAATTACAAACCAAGTCCTGGTAAATAACTTAAGCTCTGGGCGATAAGACTTGTGAATACACCCACCTTTACACTTTACTATGTGCTATTTTGGAACACGATGGACAAGTCTTTTGTTTTTGTTACATGTTGAAACTGTTATCTTCTCTTTCATCAACTTAATGTTGTGGTGGCTATGGATGTTCTGTTTGATTATGAAGGCTTATAGAGTGAAAAAGTTAGTCATGGCTGAAGTAAACGGGCTATTAAGTATGGTGGAAGTGTTTAGTTGACGTGTTGCTGCAGTACACAAGGTGCAGAAATCTTGTGCGAGTTTTCTCTTCCTGATGCCGTAATTAACTAAATCAAAACACAGATTTTTTGGCCTAAGTGGTGTGGCAAGAATGTTGAACATGAAAAGTCACTTTATTTTTTGCAAATTGTAGTTTCTTTAATAGTTAATCGTAAATAAGTGCTAAATATGTCTATTTCCTTTGCATATGCCCCAAGAGTAATAATGTTCATTCCAAATAGACTTGTCAATCTGAGATTTATTTGAGACTTTTAGGGTTCTTTCCAAGTAATTATCTTGAGTCTTGAACTTTGTTGTAAAAATTGGTCTGCGGCCTCTACGCGATTCAAAAATCATAGAATCGGCTCCATTAGCGTTTTCAGTTTGTTTGGTGCCTGGATGGCCTACTAGGTGGGTTAGGTTGTGCCAAGTTTGCCCAGGCGGCGATTTTATATTTTTAAAAAGAATTAGTAAAAATTAAATAATTTTGTTTTTTATTTATTAATATTTATATGTTTAAAATGTTATAAATAAGGAACTAGTTTACCGATAAATTACTGCATAGGCCCCGCTTGGGTGCTAGGTCCTACTCGAGCACCCGACTAGTGCCTAAAAAGTCTTACAACCATGGTCTTGAAAGATAACACTAGAAACAAGAACAAATAGACTTTTTAATTCTGAGATTTCATTTGAGGCAGAGAAGATCCCATTCTAAGTAAGATTTGGTGAAGGGAAGGCAGTGTTGTGGGTGACTTTGCCATGATGGTAATATATAGCTAAGTCCACTTATTATCTGCTTGTCTGTAAGATCTGAGCCACTTGCATTGGACCTGAATTTTGGATAAATGAAATGGAGTGTGCCAATTCATCGTCTTGTTGATATCTTTGAATGAATGCCTGTGATTGTGTGCCAATTCATCTGCATTTAGACTCAACTTTCAGTGCTTGCCTTCCTACAATTTTATCTATACATGTAATTAGCTCATCTAAGTTTGTTTCTTATTGTCTGAGTGCTGATTTCTAGACTTGGAAATATAATCTGAAATAAAACTTCATTTGTGTTGTATCAGATATTCACCAAATATCAAAGAGATCAAAGTAATGAAGCACCGGAAAGTGAGGAGGGCACGGCTCTACTATCTGCGCGACAAGCTTCCAAGGCTCTCCACCTTCAAATGATCAGTTTGACCATCTCCTTCGATTGAAATTCCATGTTTTGGATGACTTTGCGTCTATAGCCATGGTAGCTTTTCTATCAACTAGTATTTTTTTTTAATTCATTTCAATCTATAAGCTTTACTGCAATTATTTTTGGGTGTTTCTATACACGTCACCGAATAAAATACTCCACCCGTCCCAGCTTAATTGTCCCACTTTATTTTTTTTGACTGTCTCAGCTCAATTGTCTCATTACTAAAAAAGGTAATTTTTTCACACTTAACAATAATATATTAATTTCATTCTACACTCACATTCCATGGTTATTGTGTCCGGTCAATCCGGGACAATTAAACCGGGACAGTGGGAGTATATTTTTTCTCTTTTCACATCTTGTCCAACCCATTTCGAACTGACCTTTTCAGTAGTGTAGTTTCAGATTTGTAGTTTCAAACTGAAGACTAGTTTCATTAAGTAACCTAGATACTTTCAGATTCTTTTTCTTTAATCTAAAAATCTAACCCCTTTTTTTTTTGTCAGATAGGTCAAATGATTAGTTGATAACTAAATTTGTTGTATAAAGAAAATGGAGAAGAATTAATTTAGTATGTGGTTTGTAAATCCATATAAAATGGAGCTCGATTTTGTGTTAGTTTAATTAATTTACTAGTTTAATTTTTTGTTGTTATTTATTTTTTTTAAAAAAATCCTTAAATACATGCATCGAACCAAACTCAGTCACTAACAGGTAACATATATTTAGCATAACTTAGGAAATATTTTCAGAAGAAAAAAAATACAAATATGACTAGCACAAAAACCCAAGAAATAAACCAAAACTGACCTGGAGCAACAAATGTGAAGTGATAAGGGTCCCAATTTGTTATAGTAAAGTGCATAATTTAGTCATAACAAGAAGCTAGTCATATTGCGACAGAATTCGAAGCTTGTGTTTACGACATTACCAATTCTGAAATGGACAGAATATAATAAACAAGTCTGATTTCACATTTCATCCCCACCAGCTCTCGCCTGCGATGGATTCTGGCACTAGAATCAGTTATACTAAGCAATGATTGATGAAAAAACCAAAACAGTCACAAAAGTGATTCCATTCCAAAAGAGAGTTAGAAATCTGGTTCAGTTCACACACAAAAGTGATGATACTAGTCTAGGTGCATACAAATCGATTACCGACTGGTGGTAAGTTGCTTCTGAGGAGGCAAAAAACAGGCATTCTAAAATAAAACCACACCAGGCTGCAAAATATATATCTTTCAACCACACACTTCTGAATCTAAGGACTCCAGTCCTCCCCTTCAGGGGGCCACCATCGTGGTCTTGGGAAATTCCAACCGCACTGCTTAGCTGTCTCCATAATGTCTACATCCTTGGAGTCAGAGTCGTCGTCTTTATCTTCAAGAAGTTTATCTAGTAAGTCCAACAACCCACTCTCTTTGCCAGAACCTCCTACCACCTTCTTCTCTTTCCTCTTCAATTGACGCCTTCCGCCAGAAACACCAACAGTTCCCCCTCTTTTCCTAGTAGCATCACCTGCATACCTGAACTCTTCAATTTCCTGAATCATTGCACCCTTACTTCTCACACATTCATCAACTTGGATATCTTTAGGAACCTCTGCAGCCTTCAACTTCTCAGCCCCGCTGGCATCACTCTTCTGTTTCACCTCATGGCATTTCCCAATCCCACCTCTAAGACGTTTGATGAGCATGTCAACTTTAGTCTCACGAAATTCACGTTTTTTCTCCAATTCATGATTTCCCTTATTGTCTGAAACAACATTGATATCTCGCACAGCCTCCTCTGTCTCAATCTGAACCACCTCGGTATCATCTAAGGGAACTGTCTCAATTTTATCATAGTCCACACACTCACGTTTTTTCTCCAATTCATGATTTCCCTTATTGCCATCAAACTTAGCCACATTGTCTTTCATCAAAACACCCACTTCTTCCACTAAGTCAATTGTAACAGCCTTGCCAGTTATGTCTAACGAGCCTTCAGTCAAACTCAAAGTAGAGTCCCCATTGTTTGAAACAACATTGCTATCTCGAACAACCTCATCTGCCTCAATCTGAACCACCTCAGTATCATCTAAGGGTACTGTCTCCCCTTCAAAATCCTCTCCAGGCTCCACCCCAATTCTATTGGCCTCCAGTTCATCATCGAATACAGCTTCCAAAACCCTAACCTTCGTTTTTCTATAAGACCCCTTTTCAGCCTCGAAGATAGTCATTCCTTCAGCGCAGCAATGGTTATGGTTTTGGTCCTCGGAAGAGAGATAAGAGACTGAACGACTCTCTGGCGGGGTGAGGAATACTGGATCTTCTTCCACAGTATTCTTATTAACCGAGTCTGAACTTCTGGGCAGCGAAATCATGAGAATTCTGGTGGGTTCTGATGGTGTCAGGACAGATGATGAAGAGAATGTGGCCTGGATCGGATCCACAGAATTATCAGACTCACGCAGCAGTGGGAAATTGGAGAGTTTTGCCTCCAGCGAAGTAGTTGGCTTGCTGCATTTAATAATTGACAGAGCTTCCGTCTCAACGTCCATTTCTGTCAACAGTTGTCACTCAAATATTATTCCCTGTTATTCCTCTAGTGTGGTAGCAGCATGTGTATATACAGTCGAAACTAGAGTTTATAACTCCGAAAGCTTAGGCTCATTTAAATAAAATCTCAGTTGAAAAAATGATGAATATAACAAATATATATAAGATCAGAACTCCTTCTCTAAATTAATGCAGAAAAAAAAAACTGGAAAAAAAGCAGAAAGCAACAACCCCCTACCTTCCTACAAAACTAGTTTCTTAAATTTCACTAAAAAAATTAAAATATTTTAGTTGATGATCATTTGTTGACTTCCATATTTATAAAATCATCTATTGCACTGCTTTATTCAAACAAAGTATAAGATTCGAATACTTAAAATTGGAACATCCTACCGGCAGAATTGAATGGAGCAGCAAAAGAAAAGGTCAAAATAGATTTATACACATATAGTAACTAGTTTTCTGGTTTTGTAATGTTGTTTGCTGATGTTATGCTGAATTCTTACACAGTCCAAATCAGCTGCAAGACTGATGGTCATTAATTGATCGATTCAACTTAAAGATAAGAAAGCATCATGAGCTCACATGAAATCAAAGGAATAACAAGTAAAAAACTAACAAAAAGTCAATTGAGTATAAAACCAAGCATCCATTGTTGCACGGGCGGAACACAAGGAAATAGCATAGAACAAAGAAATAGTGTGCAGTGAACAATAAAATCTCAACTCGCTATTACCAGAGTCCATGGATACAACCAAAACTCGTGTGTTCACACTCTGAAACTCTTCATAACAGTCTCTGCAACATATGGATTACAGAAAATTAGTTAAGCAAGTGTAAAGCTTCCAGCAATATCTACTTGATATATATACATGTCATCATTATTCTAATTTGCAGATATTACAAAAATAATAAACTGCTCAAAATACAACAAAATATACATTGCAACATTCTGCAGCAGTAGTAACTAATGAACTTTAAATCTAAGAAAAGCCCTAGTTCGTCGATTGAGATGGAAGAAAAAAATGGCCAATTCGTAGTTTGAGAGAAATGTAAAACAAAAAAGCGCGAACCAGAAGATGGATTTTGGGAATGATTTCGAGCGGGGATGTAGATGAAGACGCTCGATTAAAGACGAAGAGCTTCCTTTTATCTTTTTTTTTTTTTGAATTTTTTGGAAACTGAAGAAGGAGAGACGAAGAGGCGCCTAAAAACTTGCAAAACAAATAAACTATTCGCAAAAGTAGTAAGCAAAAATATAGCTTTTATTTTATAATATAATATTATTTTTTGAATTTTGATAATTATCTCTTTGTCTCCTGTAAAATAGTCATCTTTTTTTCGATTTGAGAATAAAGGATTTACTTAGTGGAATTAATATTTTATTATTGAAGTTAACATTAAGATTTCTCAGAGTAAATTACACGCCTTGAGTCGAGCTGGGTCAGAATGATTATTTGAACAATATTTCGCTTGATTGTGCAAAAAGATAATCTTCTTGGAAATAAGAGGGGGTCTCTTTTTATGGGCATAAGGAGATAGCTCACTACATCAATTAGGTTTAAACTAATCCTAGCAAAATACTCGACCCCTCCATCTTTTCATCAAGACATCGCTAATTATTTGCTCGACCCCGATAATCACGGAATCGGTTAGAGTTGATGAGGCAATAAGACCAATGCTTCTTGGTATGCTCGACCTGGGCGAGTAGGACTTGTCTCCAACATATACTATATAAACCTATATAAATTTATGTTATATATGTTATCAAATAGTTTTATGTTTTATTTTTAAAAAATTTCCATATTACTTGTTTATAAACTAAATATCGAAATAATAATATTTTAAGAAAAATAATTAAACTTCCCACGTATTCCGTGGGTGCAATACTAGTTTATTATAAAATAGATACTTACTTACATTTCGGGTTAACAAGTACAAATAGATTACGACATTAAATTTCACTAATTATTAATTAAAGCATTTAAAATTATATTTTCCCTAATTATATGTGTTAGTTTAATGAATTCACTTGTTTCATTTATTATTAATTTTTTTTAATTCCTTAATTACATAAATTATTAATTTTTTTTAATTCCTTAATTACATACTGCAGAGTGCATTTAATGAATTCACTTGTTTCATTTATTATTAATTTTTTTTTTTAATTCCTTAATTACATACTGCAGAGTGCAGACCAAACTCGGTCAGTAACATAACAGGTAAAATATATTTAGCATACCGTAGATAAGCGAATACCCAACCCAAGGAATAAACCAATTGTTATATGGAGTTACAAATGTGAAGGGACAAGGATCCCAGATTGCTGTAGTGATTGTTTAAAATATTACAAAATCTGAAATGGACAGAACATAATCAACAAGTCTGTTTCATTCCCCACTTCATGGTTAGATACCAGCTGACTTCGCATTTCTAGTTAAGGGGAATCAGTTATACCAAGCTATGGCAAACGATTGACGAAAATAACCAAAACAGTGTCATGGTTGATTTGATTCCAAAAGAGAGTTAGAAATCTGGTTCAGTTCACACACAAAAGTGATGATAATCGAAATTTACAATGCTACAAATCGATTACCGACTGGTGGTTAGTTGCTTCTGAGGCGGCAAAAAAAGGCATTCTAAAATAAAACCACACCAGGCTGCAAAATATATCTTTCAACCACACACTTCTGAATCTAAGGACTCCAGTCCTCCCCTTCAGGGGGCCACCATCGTGGTCTTGGGAAATTCCAACCGCACTGCTTAGCTGTCTCCATAATGTCTACATCCTTGGAGTCAGAGTCGTCGTCTTTATCTTCAAGAAGTTTATCTAGTAAGTCCAGCAACCCACTCTCTTTGCCAGAACCTCCTACCACCTTCTTCTCTTTCCTCTTCAATTGACGCCTTCCGCCAGAAACACCAACAGTTCCCCCTCTTTTCCTAGTAGCATCACCTGCATACCTGAACTCTTCAATTTCCTGAATCATTGCACCATTACTTCTCACACATTCATCAACTTGGATATCTTTAGGAATCTCTGCAGCCTTCAACTTCTCAGCCCCGCTGGCATCACTCTTCTGTTTCACCTCATGGCATTTCCCAATCCCACCTCTAAGACGTTTGATGAGAATGTCAACTTTAGTCTCACGAAATTCACGTTTTTTCTCCAATTCATGATTTCCCTTATTGTCTGAAACAACATTGATATCTCGCACAGCCTCATCTGTCTCAATCTGAACCACATCGGTATCATCTAAGGGAACTGTCTCAATTTTATCATAGTCCACACACTCACGTTTTTTCTCCAATTCATGATTTCCCTTATTGCCATCAAACTTAGCCACATTGTCTTTCATCAAAACACCCACTTCTTCCACTAAGTCAATTGTAACAGCCTTACCAGTTATGTCTAAACAGTCTTCAGTCAAACTTAAAGTAGAGTCTCCATTGTCTGAAACAACATTGGTATCTCGAACAATCTCATCTGCCTCAATCTGAACCACCTCAGTATCATCTAAGGGAACTGTCTCCCTTTCAAACTCCTCTCCAGGCTCTACCCTAACTTTGCTGGCATCCAGTTCATCATCAAACACAGCTTCCAAAACCCTAACCTCCATTTTTCTACAAGACCCCTTTTCAGCCTCAAAGATTGCCATTCCTTCAGCACCACAGTGATTATGGTTTGGATCTTCTGAAGAGAGATGAGAGGGGGAATGACTCTCCGGTGGGGTGAGGAACACTGGATCTTCTTCCACAGCATGCTTATAAACTGAGTCTGAACTTCCAGGCAGCGAAAGCATGAGAATTCCGGTGGTTTCTGATGGTGTCAGGACAGATGATGAAGAGAAAGAGGCCTGGATCAAATCCACAGAATTATCAGACTCGCGCAGCATTGGGATGTTGGAGAGTTTTGCCTCCTGCGAAGTAGTTGGCTTGCAGTATTTAACAATTGACAGAGCTTCTGTCTCAACCTCCATTTCTGTCATCAATTATTGTTCAAATTAATTCTCTGTTGCTCCTCTAGTGTAGTAGCAGCATATGTATATACAGTCAAATCTGAGCAAGCCATAGTTTATAAATCTGAATGCTTAAGCTCATTTAAATAAAATCTCAGTCGAAAAAATGATGAGTATAGCAAATATATATAAGTTCACTACTCTCGCTCTACATTAATGCAGCAAAAATATACTGAATAAAGGCTGAAAGCAACAGTCCCCCATCTTATATTTCACCAAAAAAATTCACACGTTTTAGTTGATGATCCTTTGTTGACTTGACTCCATATTTATAAAATCATCTATTACTAAGCTTTATTCAAGCAAATTATAAGATTATAATAATTAAAACTGAATAACCTACTGGCAGAATTGATGGAGCAGCTAAAGAAAAAGTCAAAATAGATTTATACACTTATAGTTACTAGTTTTCTGGTTTTATTATGTTGTTTGCTGATGTTACACTGAATTCTTACACAGTCCAAATCAGCTGCAAAACTGATGGTTTGACTATAAAAGCAAACATCCAGTGTTACACGGGCAGAACATAAGGAAATAACATAGAACAAACAATTATTATGCAGTGAACAACAAAATCTCCACTCGCTATTCAAAGTAGATGGTAAGACATACCACAGTCCATGGATACAACCAAAACTTGTGTGTTCACACTCTGCAACTCTTCATAACAGTCTCTGCAACATATGGAGTACAGAAAATTGGTTAAGCAAGTGTAAAACTACCAGCAATCTCCTTTTGATATATATACTCAACATAATTGTTCAAATTTGCAGATGTTAACAAATATTAATAATAAACCACTCAGAAAACAACAAAATATATATTGCAACACTCTGCAGCAGTAGTAAATAATGAACTTTAAATCTAAGAAAAACCCTAGTTCGTCGCTTGAGATGGAAAAAAAGAACACCCTGATTCGTAGTTATGAGAAAAATGAAGAAGAAAAAAGCGCAAACCAGAAGATGGATTTTGGGAATGATTTCGAGCGGGGATGGAGATGAAGACGCTCGACTGAAGACGAAGAGCTTCCTTTTATCTTTTTTTTTTTTGAATTTTTTGGAAACTGAAGAAGGAGAGACGAAGAGGCGCCTAAAAACTTGCAAAACAAATAAACTAAATTCGCAAAAGTAGTAAGCAAAAATATAGCTTGTATTTTATAATATAATATTATTTTTTGAATTTTGATAATTATCCCTTTGTCTCCCGTAAAATAGTCATCTTCTTTTCGGCACGAGAATAAAGGATTTACTTAGTGGAATTAATATTCTATTATTGAGTGTAAAAAATTGTTATTTTTAAAAATTGATCAATTCGATTGGAACGACCGATTTAGTAAGTCGGCCAATTCTACATGACGGAAGGAGTATTTTTTAAAAAAAAATTGTAATTACAACACACTTTTTAATACTCACTCAGTCCCATAGAAGTAGTCACATTTCTTTCTTTTTTTTGTCTGTTTCATCTAATTGTCTCATTTCCTAAAATAGTAAAATTTTCACACTCAACAATAAAATATTAATTTCACTACACTCATAAACATTGGTAACTGTGTCCGGGAGAATACGGAATGGAGGTAGTACTCACAACTATAGCACAATTTTATAACACAAAATTTAAAAGTTCTACAATAATATCACAATATTTTTTTCATTCATTTGCAAAATGAATAATTTTTATTGTAATTTTATTCATTTTAAAAATTACAAAATTTTTAAAATTTCGATCTAATTATTACTCCCTCCATCCCGATTTACTTGTTTCACTTTCCATTTTGATTCGTCCCAATTTACTTGTCTCATTTTCTAAAATAGTAAATAATTTACTTAAAATTAAGAAAATTAATCAAAATTGTTTTAATTAACTATTTTATCTCTCTTTTCATTTTGCCTTTTTTTAAAAAATAAATAAATTAAATAAACACTCCACCCACTAATACACCATTAAAACCCCTTATTACTTCAAATATTAGTTATTCTACAATTTAAATTCGGGACAAATAAACTAGGACCGAGGGAATATTTGACAATATCAATTTTTAGAAAAATCGTGCGCATTAGATTGGTTTAAGTAGGTCTACATTTTTATAGACTTGTAAAAGAATTTTTTTCAATTTCTTTAAAAGATCATCACTGCAACCTTGCATCGTGCAGCATAATAAACGATAAAAACTCAAATTAGTTTTATAGGAAAACTAAGAGTTTTACCTTAATATATATGTTATGTCTAAATCTTGGCCCAACTTTTTTCTCATAAAAGAATAATAACCCAATATTTTATAAATTTAGTATCCAACTTCATAAGATGGATTTTTATCCTAAAATTTACTTTTATTAGTTAAAAATACCTTAAATTCTCAATTACCTTAATTTAACTGATTAAAGTAAACACGATGGTAAAATTCCATAGTATGAAAAACTTTGGGTAGATTTCTAAAATGATCTTCACTGATGGATTAAGAATTGTAGCCCGGGAATAGAATTGACAAAGATGCGACACGAAAATGAAATTAATACGTACTGGAAATTCAGCACCTTTGAAGTCAACCCTCAAAAAATTATAGACAAGGATGAATCAAATCCTTAGTACCCAATAAGCAACTCGCCTCAATAACACTAAATATAATAATAAAGATGCCATAAACGGATGTGAAAGTCCACTTGATAAGTCAAATAGGTATAATCCACAAAGATTTACAAGCTTTTAGAATTGGAGAAATAACTAATTTTTTATTGAACTTAAAAATGAATTAAAAACGAAATAGCATGTCATATTTATATGGTGAAAATAAATCTCTAATTCTAATCAAACTAAAAAATTAAAAACAAATCTAAATCTATCAACCTAGAAGGAAAATCAAATGTAGAAGAAAAAACAAATCTGGAAGAAAAATCAATCTAGAAGGAAAATCAATTCTACAAGAAAAATCAATCTAAATGGAAAATCAAATATAGCAAATTATAAAATTGGAAAAATATATAATCTTCTATTTTGGAAACTTTAAATTCAATCTCCTAGATCTTCATCATTTTCCCTTCTCGTCAAAATTCTCGAGAAGAGAGGAGCCATGGTGGTCCCCCCCGGACCGCCCGGATCCCACGAGTGAATCGAATTGACTTGTCCTCAAATTCATGTATGTACTGGACTTAACTAACCCTCTTACATTGCCTTTAGTTGGCTTTTTTGGCATATCATCATGTTCAACATTGATAATTTCTTTTTTTCATGCATCTTCCTTTTTAAAATAAAAGTTCTCACAGAAAGTGAACTTTTGGATCCCACTCTAACTTCTCCTCTATTTTCTTTATTGATTCTGATCTCATCAGCATATGCACATGATTCTATATACCCTATGATGGGTTTTGTATACTGAAAGCATTTATTACAATGAGTATACAACGGTTTATTTCTTCTATCTGTTAACAATCTTACATGTATGAACAATGGTATCCTCTTGTCTCACCGATAGGGACGATCATACGGCGTGTTGTAGATCGCAGAAGACAGTATGATCGCTTAACCTAGTGAGATATAAACCTGATCACAGCCGAGACAGCGTATGAGGATACGTCTGTCCGGATGGTTGCGGCATTGTCGGAATAAGTAGTCTGTCTTGGTTACTTGACATGCTGGTACGCAGAGGTGGCGTATTGATGGACCGCAGTGAGATGTATTTGTCTGTCTGACATTAGCGAATACAATATCTCGTTATATTGATTGAGTCCAAACCCTAACGAAGGTTCAGGGGTTTGCACGGGTTGATTGTTGCTTTGACTTGCCATGGTGGAGAGCCTAAGTAACGTGCTCGTATATCCGCATCTTGGGTAACAGCAGTTCGTGTAGTACCGCCTGAGACTGGACTTAGGTAACCATGTCCGAGTAATAGGATGGGGATATTCCCTGAGGAGCTCAATAACATCCATCGTGTCAAAGTCCTGCAGGCTGATTAAGTTCAGGCACGAGTGATAAGGTTTGAGTGGTACTACTCAGGAATTATAAGATATTAATTAATTGTAGTTAGAGCTTGTCAGAGGCTCCGATTAATTAATGGATTTCCGGTAACCTTAAATATGGGGATTCTCAATTAATGCAACCCGTTCTCATAACGTGGTAATAAAGGGGTAGGTCAGTATTAATTCTATGGTGAAAAAGAATTAATATTAATTAATTAATTAATTGTGTCCTGGGTTGTGGACATGGGAATTAATTAATTTATAGGCCCACTTTATTATTTGCATTAGGTCCCAGGACTGGCCCAATTAAATATGCTGAATTGAGCCCAAAATGGCCCATTAGGGTTTCCAACCCTAGGTCTATAAATAGACAGCTCTCTCTCATAAGTCATAACACAGTTGAAACACACTAACCCTAGAGAGAGAGAGAGGGAGGCACCGCTTTTGGGAGTTCAAAGGAGGAGAATTTCGATTCTGGTCCTGCTCAGAATACAGATCTACGGAGTCCTTACCAGTAGTAGATCTGAACAGCATTGGGACACAACCCTGAAGATCTAATCTAGAGAACAAATTTCTCTTCTCTTCTCTCTTTCTGTTTTGATTTTAATCTAGAAATTAGGTCTCTAATTTCTGTTTCCGCAGATTAAATCGGATCGCGTGGTTGAATTGAGATTTGGAATTCAAACGCGAAAGATCGGTTCAGACTCGACGGAGTTATGGTAAACCCTAAATCCATAATTCTTCGTATTAAATTCATAGGAGCATGCTAGGGTTTTGAGAATTTTAATTATGAGCAATATCCATAGATCGATCCGGTTCAGTTTGGTTTTGGTGATTCGGTTCACGGAAAAACCCTACCATTGGTATCAGAGCCAGGTTTTTGATTTATGGCTCTGTTGTTCATAATTAAATTCTATATGCATGTATGAATTTATTTTGTGGATGTTGGTTTTTGTTCCTCGTAGCAACCCGTTGATTCAACCCGCGGTGGCTTATCCGTGTAGGGCTGAATTGTTTTTGTAAAATCATGAGAAAATCCGTGATTAGTGTAGATTTGAAAATTGTAATAGAATAGATTTTCTGTAATTTTCAAATTATGTAATTGGACGGGTCGAGGACGAAGAACGAAGACGGAGCCGACGAAGGGCTGGGCACAGCGGACGACAGCGGCGGCGCGGCCGGGGCGTGCGGCGTGCGCGGGCAGCACCCACGGCGCGCGGCCTGCGCGCGCGAGGCAGCACAGGCGGGTGCGGCACGGCAGCAGCGCGCTGGGCGCGCGCGCGAGGGCTCGGCGCTGGCCAGCCTGGCGGCGGCAGCGGTCAGCGGCGGCTTCGGCTGTCGTCGGCTGCTGCTGTCCCATCGCGGTGGCTTGTGTTTTTGTGGTTTGTGCAATCCTGTGTAAACCCTAGGGTTTGCATTAGGGTTAGGGCAAATCATCAGATCACAAAGGCCTAAAAATCCAAAAGATTTGGTGTATCCAGATTTGAAGGCCCTTGAAGATTTGAAAAGATTTGGATTTATCCAAATTAATTCAAAATTCAAATTTGTAATAGATAGATATTATGTTCTATTTTTGGGGCCACGAGGAATTTTTGTTTGCCATAATTGTCCTCGTATGATATGTGATTTATTTATGTGCGCAATTTAAGCATGTGTAGATAATAGGAAAATCATGATTTATCGCTTTTATTATTTACAGCTTTTCAAGCATGCTTATGTGATTAATTTCTTTTGTTGGATTATATTTTGGGAATTTTTGGGCTTGTTTAATTACATGCAAAAATTTGAAAAATATAATAACAAGGAAATTATGTGTGCGCATAAAGAAACATTTTAAAAGAAAAATACTAAGCAGATATTTTAATTAAAATCAATAAACCTCCACAAAGAGGTCCTAGGCTGTAAGTGTATCTCTCGTTCTAGTAAACGTCTACGAGTGTAGCTTGCTAGTTCCTAGAGGTGCATGGGTACGGTTGTTGGAATTTCTAGACAAACAATTTAAATCATGTGAATAGTGGGAGGGCTTTGCGTAAACGTCTACGAGTGTAGCTTGCGTAGACCTCTTTCACAAGTATTCTAGGATTGATTTAAATTATAGATAACAAAAGCTTTAAGGGCTGTGCGGTATGGTTACGTGCCATGCTAAACTGTCTCTTTTGGCCGAAGTTAAATTTGTGGTTAATTGCTTAGAAGCATCTTAGAATATAATGCAAGAATTGCATCCCTGTTCTTGAGAGATGGCTTGGTCTAAGGTTTTCACTAATTATTAATTTTTAGTGTCAAAAGCATCCTGACATGGTAGTGAAATTAAATGGATTGGGGCTTAAAACCTGCAGTTCTGGTTGAGGGTGACATCGTAAACGTCTACGAGTGTAGCTTGCGGTGGGAACTCTTGGGCAATTAGTGAAAAACATTTGTATTTGATTTATTAAAAGGTTTTCAATGCATTTGTTTTCGAAGTTCAACATGTATGTTCTTATTTAAGATTCTTTATTATCTCAGATATGTCTATGTCAAATGTGATCAACATTCTCGCACAAAACACTCTAACTGGTCCAAACTTCCTGGAATGGAAACACAATCTTGAATATCTCCTGATTGCAGAAGAACATATGTTCGTTTTGCAAGTACTTCGTCCCATAGTGCCAACTGCTGAGTCCTCTCAAGAGGAAATAGACTATTATAACAAGTGGGAGAAATTGAACAATGTAGTCAAGTGTTATATGATGACCACTATGTCGAAAGTCTTGCAGCAGCAACATTAGCACCATAGGGATGCCTATGACATCATTTTAAGTCTGACGGCGACCTATGGGGAAACTGATAGAGGTGTCAGGTTCAATCTCATGAAAGAAATCGTGAGTAAGAAAATGACTGATGGCACCTCAGTGAGAGAGCACGTAGTTACCATGACTCACCTCATGGATGAACTGACAGTGCATGGTGGAGGTATTGACGCTGAGGCTAAGGTCGATATCATACTGAACTCTCTACCCAAGTCCTTTGAGAGTTTTAGACTGAATGTTGTCATGAACAAGAAAGAGTATACTCTTAACGAGTTACTCAATGACTTGATGGCAGCTGAATCGGTCATGAACCCTCAGAAGGTTGCCTTGGCCACTTCTGGTAATCTCTCAGCTGTACCGAAAAATATGAAGCGGGAGAAAGGGATTAAGAAGTGGGCCAAGAAGACACCTGTGAAGGATGGTGGGGCTGGGAAAAAGCCTAAGGTGGCGACTGAAAGGGACAGGTGCTTCAGGTGTGGTAAGAAAGAACATTGGAGGAAAGATTGTCAAGCCAACAAAGCTAGACAAGGTATGCCATTTTGCATGTATAACTGTAAGCATGATTAGAGTTAGTTGTTGCTCTTCTAGAGCTGTAAGCACTGACTTGTTGATCATGTTGTTGTACTTTGCAGGGGACCGTGCCGACAAGGCTGGTGAGTGATGGAAAGAAGATACCAAACTGGATGAAGGCAACATTTTATGACGGAGCTTCATGGAGTTTTCTTTTCCTTATATTTTGATGAATTAAAGTACATTTGAGAATTTATTTGTGGGCCGTGGTTTATCGGCAGGACAAATTTCATTAACTTTTATGGATATTTGTTATTTATGATTCTATCATTGGTAATAACAATGTTATCCATTGTGGTATGTTGATTTACAATATCTATGTTGCTTTGATCAAATTTGTCCGCAAGTTTTGCATGTAATTCATCTGTAATTGATAATCATAGGAAGAGAAAACTTACTTCTTCTGATGAGGATCTTACATATCTCTGGCACTTGAGACTGGGTCACATCAGCTTGAAGCGGATTCAAAGACTTGCAGATGACGGTACATTGGACCTAGTCCGGGCTGTACCTTATCAAGTCTGCGAATCCTGCATCGAGGACAAGATGTCAACTAGGCCTTTCAAGGCTAGTCAGTCTCGAGCAGAGGAAGTGTTGGAATTGATCCATTCTAACTTATGTGGACCGATGTCCACGCAGGCTCGTGGAGGGTACGAGTACTTCGTCACTTTCATTGATGATTACTCAAGGTACGGATACGTTTACCTACTTCGCTACAAGTCTAAATGCTTTGAAAAATTCAAAGAGTTCAAGGCTGAGGTAGAAAAGAAGGTCGGGAAAACTATCAAGTCGCTGCGATCTGACCGCGGTGGCGAATACCTCGGTAACGAGTTCCTACAATATTTGTCAGAAAATGGGATTACATCCCAATGGACTGCACCGGGTACTCCCCAGCAAAACGGTGTAGCTGAAAGAAGAAATAGGACTCTTCTAGAGATGGTAAGATCAATGATGAGTTATGCAAACTTACCAATTTCGTTTTGGGGCTACGCATTGGAAACAGCAGCTTACGTGCTTAATGTGGTGCCTTCTAAATCAGTTCCTAAGACGCCTTCTGAGCTCTTCCTTGGTCGCAAACCTAGTTTGTGCAAGTTTAGAGTATGGGGCTGTCCGGTACACGTACTGTCGAAGGAACCTGATAAGTTAGAAAGCAGGTCAAAAGTAATGTTGTTCATAGGGTATCCCAGGCAAACGAAAGGTGGTTACTTTTACTGTCCTGAGAGTCAAAGAGTCGTTGTTAGCACCAACGTTAGATTCTTGGAGGACGAGTATGTGAGTAATCACAGGTCAAGGAGTGATATCGTTCTTCAAGAAATTGAGAACGAGAATGCAATTCCAAGGGAAGGGGAACGTGTAGATGTGGGTGCACCTGTGAGAGGTACAACACCACAGACACGTTCTTCAGTGCAAGGTGCAGGACCTCAAGTCACTGCACCTACTACTGACACAGCACCGATGCCTCGTCGTAGTGGGAGAGTTATTTTTCAGCCGAAAAGATACATGTTCGTGGGTGAGTCTTCGGACTTGAGCCCGGAAGACGGACATGAGAACTCTGACCTACTGACTTACGAAGAGGCAGTGCAGGACAAGGATGTTGCCAAATGGCGTGTCGCCATGGATTCTGAAATTGAATCCATAACTGCTATGGATGTATACCAGAAAACTGATTTGTCGGATGACTTTAGGGCCATAGGGTGCAAATGGGTATACAAAAGAAAGAAAGGGGCGGATGGAAAGATCACGGCTTTTAAAGCCAGGCTGGTGGCAAAGGGTTATAGTCAGAAAGAGGGCATTGACTATGATGAAACCTTTTCACCCGTAGCCATGCTCAAATCCATCCGGATACTCCTTGCCATAGCTGCGCATATGGACCTCGAGATCTGGCAGATGGATGTCAAAACCGTTTTTCTAAACGGTTACCTTGAAGAAGGTAGGGACATCTATATGCAGCAACCCGAGGGTTACATAAGCAAGGGCGAAGAACATCTTGTCTGGAAGCTTAGGAAGTCCTTGTATGGACTTAAGCAAGCTTCAAGGTCGTAGAACTTACGTTTCAACGATGTGATTAAATCCTATGGATTTGCACAGTTAGAAAACGAAAGTTGTGTTTACCAACTTTGTGTCAGTGGGAGCGTGGTCTTCCTTGCACTATACGTTGATGACATACTCCTATTTGGAAACAACAAGGGAGTGATGTCCGAAATCAAGGTTCGATTATCCGAACAGTTCTAAATGAAGGACCTGGGAGAAGCTGGCTACATTCTTGGGATTAAGGTCTTGCGAGATCGGAAGAGAAGAATGTTGAGCTTATCCCAGGCATCCTATGTAGATATTGTGATAGCCCGGTTCAGCATGCAACTCGCCAAGAAAAGCTTACTACCTTTCAGACATGGCGTTCGTCTTTTTGGTGGGCAGTGTCCTCAGACACAACGGGAGAAAGAAGAGATGAGTCTTGTACCATACGCTTCGGCGGTGGGTAGTCTCATGTATGCAATGCTGTGTACCAGGCCAGATATCTGTTATGCCGTTGGCATGATAGCAAGATATCAGTCTAACCCTGGACAGGCGCACTGGACTGCTGTAAAGCACATCCTCAAGTATTTGAAGAGAACTAGGAATTTCTGCCTAGTTTATCAAAGTGAGGATTTGTGCCCTGTGGGTTATACAGACTCGGATTTCCAAGGGAACCAGGATGAGAAGAAATCGACCTCAGGATATGTGTTTACCTTGGAAGGAGGAGCTGTATCTTGGAGGAGCTCAAAGCAGAAATGCATTGCTGACTCCACCATGGAGGCGGAATATGTCGCCGCCTCTGATGCCTCGAAAGAGGTGGTGTGGCTCCGGAACTACCTTTTAGAGTTGGGCGTGATCCCGAGTTTACCGAGGAGAATCATAATTTATTGTGATAACTCTGGTGCAGTGGCAAACTCAAAGGAACTGCGGTCTCACAGGGCAAGCTAGCACATAGAGATAAAGTACCATATCATACGAGATATCGTATCGAGGGGCGATGTGCTGATTAAGAAGATAGACACTGCTGACAATCTTGCTGATTCGTTTACAAAGAGCTTGCCACAGAAAGTTTACGAAAGACATATTTGTGAGATGAGTCTGAGGTGGATGCCGACCACTGATAGTGGTTAAAGTGACAGCAGACTAGATAGACGGACTGCATACTCTTTAATAGCTTAGTTATGCTTTGAGTATAAGTGGGAGATTGATGGGTTTTGTATACTGAAAGCATTTATTACAATGAGTATACAACAGTTTGTTTCTCCTATCTGTTAACAATCTTACATGTATGAACAATGGTATCTTCTTGTCTCACCGATACGGACGATCATACGACGTGTTGTAGATCGCAGAAGACAGTATGATCGCTTGACCTAGTGAGACATAAACTTGATCACAGCTGAGACAGCGTATGAGGATACGTCTGTCCAGATGGCTGTGGCATTGTCGGAATAAGTAGTCTGTCTTGGTTACTTGACATGCTGGTACGCAGACGTGGCGTACTGATGGACCGTAGTGAGATGTATTTGTCTGTCTGACATCAGCGAATACAAGATCTCGTTATATTGATTGAGTCCAAACCCTAACGAAGGTTCAGGGGTTTGCACGGGTTGACTGTTGCTTTGACTTGCCATGGTGGAGAGCCTAAGTAACGTGCTCGTATATCCGCATTTTGGGTAACAGCAGTTCGTGTAGTACTGCCTGAGACTGGACTTAGGTAACCATATCCGAGTAATAGGATGGGGACATTCCCTGAGGAGCTCAATAACATTCATCGTGCCAAAGTCCTGCAGGCTGATTAAGTTCAGGCACGAGTGATAAGGTTTGAGTGGTACTACTCAGGAATTATAAGATATTAATTAATTGTAGTTAGAGCTTGTCAGAGGCTCCGATTAATTAATGGATGTCCGGTAACCTTAAATATGGGGATTCTCAATTAATGCAACCCGTTCTCATAACGTGGTAATAAAGGGATAGGTCAGTATTAATTCTGTGGTGAAAAAGAATTAATATTAATTAATTAATTGTGTCCTGGGTTGTGGACATGGGAATTAATTAATTTATAGGCACACTTTATTATTTGCATTAGGTCCCAGGACTGGCCCAATTAAATATGCTGAATTGAGCCCAAAATGGCCCATTAGGGTTTCCAACCCTAGGTCTATAAATAGACAGCTCTCTCTCATAAGTCATAACACAGTTGAAACACAAAAACCCTAGAGAGAGAGAGAGAGGGAGGCGCCAATTTTGGGAGTTCAAAGGAGGAGAATTTTGATTCTGGTCCTGCTCAGAATACAGATCTACGGAGTCCTCACCAGTAGTAGATCTGAACAGCATTGGGACACAGCCCTGAAGATCTAATCTGGAGAACAGATTTATCTTCTCTTCTCTCTTTCTGTTTCAATTTTAATCTAGAAATTAGGTCTCTAATTTCTGTTTCCGCAGATTAAATCGGATCGCGTGGTTGAATTGAGATTTGGAATTCAAACGCGAAAGATCGGTTCAGACTCGACGGAGTTACGGTAAACCCTATATCCACAATTCTTCGTATTAAATTCATAGGTGCATGCTAGGGTTTTGAGAATTTTAATTATGAGCAATATCCATAGATCGATCCGGTTCAGTTTGGTTTTGGTGATTCGGTTCACGGAAAAATCCTACACCCTAAACTTGACTAGTAATAATAATGAGTGTAGTCGGAGCCTCGATCTCTTGCTTATCTTTAGGGGTGTAAATGAGCCGAGCTACTCGTGAGCTTCTCGGATATCGACTCGAAAAAAGTTAGATCGAAGTTCGATTATTTATTAAACGAGCCGAGCTCGAGCTTCGAGTCGAGCTCGATAATATTCTCGAGCTGAGCTCGAGCTCGGATGTGTTAGGTTCGCTAAGCTCGCGAACATGTTCGAGTTCGAGCTCGAACCGAGCGTTATCGAGCTCGAGCTCGAACATGTTCGCGAGCAAGCTCGTTTACAGGCTCGCGAGCATACTCGTTTAAAAGCTCGCGAGCTGGTTCGTTAATAAGCTCGAATACATACTCGTTTAAAAGATTGTGAGTAGGCTCGTTAATAAGCTCGATTTTTTTTATTAAAATATTATATTTATATATTTTATGCTATTTTATTGTATATATATATATATATATATATATATATATATCCATATAAACTTTTAAATTTTAATATGTGTTTAAAAATGTAAGCATATTGGAAAGTTAAGATAAAAATATATAATTAAACAAACTCATAAGTTATACTCCCTCTGTCCCACCAGATTAGTCCATATTTCCATTTTCGTCTGTCCCACCAGATTAGTCCACTTTCCTAAAATAGAAAAAAAATATTCTCACATCAATAAAATATTAATTCCACTACACTCACAGACATTGATTACTGTGCCGAAACAAAAGTGGACTAATCTAATGGGACGGAGGGAGTATTTACTCAACACAAATGTTAATGCATAATAAGTTTATACAAACAATTATATTATAATACTTTTGTTAAAATGTATATATAATGAAAATTTAAAATAAAATTATATAATTAAAACAAACTTCTAACTTATGATTATTCAATATACAAATATTAATGTGTAAACTATAAATTTATATAAACTATAAAATCTTAATACTTTTTTAAACATGTACACATAATGAAAAACTAAGATAGAAATATATAATTAAAACAAACTCCTAAGTTATAATTACTAAATATACAAATATTACTGCATATGATATATTTATAAAAACTATTAAATCATAACTTTTTTAAAAATGTATAGATAATGGAAAAGTAAGATAAAAATATATAATTAAAATAAACTCCAATGTTAGTTACTCAATATGCAAATATAGAGGAGAGATCATATAAAAAAAAATCCGCATGTAAGAAAAAAGAATGAATCATGTCCATTAGATCTGAAAAAATCAATGGTTTATATTGTAACAAGCAACAACTAAAACACAATCAAGCAATAAAATAATCAAGCAGCAACTAAAACACAACCAAGCAACATTGCAATCAAGCAACCTCATGAACACAATCAAGCATCTTTCTCACTTTCTCACGTTAAGACCTTTCTCACCGGATCTGTTCCCTTCAAATATATATGCATAATATATGTATATAACTTATTAAGTCATAAAGTAAGAATAAAACATATAGTTAAAACAAACTCCTAAGTTATAATTACTCAAAATACAGATATTAATGCATAGTATATTATATATCTATAAAAACTATTAAATCATAATACTTCTGTTAAAATGTATATATAATGAACATTTAAGATAAAAATATACAATTAATACAAACTCCTAGTTATAGTTACTCAATATACAAGTATTAATGCATAATATATTTATATAATTAACTATTGAATCATAAAACTTTGTTAAAATGTATTGATAATGAAAAAAGTAAAATAAAACTATACTTTTAAAACTAACTCTTTATTGTATAACTATTACCTATACTCTATATAAACTATTGAAAACCTTAATTTATAATTACAAGTTAAAATTTTAAATCAGCTTATAACTTTTTCTTTTAAGTCAGCATATAACTTATTACTTATAATATATGATTAGTTTAGCATAATCTAATTAAAGAATTCGAGCCCGATCTCGAGCTCGAATCGAGCTCGATCTCGAGTCCGAGTCGAGCTCAAATTCGAGCTCGAGTCATGCTCGATAATTAACATTGTCGAGCCGATCCCGAGCCTAGCTCGAGCCGAACTCGATCTTTCGAGCTCGATCAAAAAATTAAGATTTTTTATCGAACTCGAACCGAGCTCGAACTCGGTAAAAATCTAACGAACCGAGCTCGAGCATCTTACTACTTGGCTCGGCTCGGTTCGTTTACACCCTTACTTATCTTCAATAGATTTCTTCATAGGTGTGTCTGTTGTCATATCCTCAGCCTTGGACTCTTGAATTAAAGAACTAATTGACTTAGGTTTGGTCATTAGTCATATATCAATGGTTACATTCTTATCCTTGTTCTTTTGAGTTGAAGCACTCATTTACTCAAATTTGCTTGTGTTTGGAATTACGTTGTAATTCTCCTTTTTTAATATATTTTAATGTGTCAAACCAACAAGTATGTCATTTAAAATGTATAGAACTGACAAGTCTCTAGATGTGAGCTTTGCTCAAAAACTTGTAATGTCTTGTTTAGGATTATCGAGTTGTAATATGAGCTAAATATCTTACAAGTTTTAGTCTCGTAGCTAGTGGCGTCTACAAGTGTTGAAGTCGCTGAAAACTGGCAAGTTACCAACAACGAAGATTAAGAACCAGTTTCTTGAGTTCAGAGAAGAAGGAAACTAGTGAAGACCAAACAAAGAGACAAGAAGAATGTGCTAGCCATAAAGCATTAAAGAGCTGACTTAAAGATGGTGGTTTCTACAAGTCTGCAGTAGAGACAAAGACCAAGTTAATTAGGAATCTACCAGTTTGGATTTCTAAGACTGGGAAAAAGAGTCGTTCTGACACAAGGTAGAAAAGTCTACCTACTGTAGGGCTCCGTACGGTATTGCAGCACAAAAATCTACTGTGTCAGAACCTCACATTGGTCGAATTCGAATATGTCTCAAACGACTAGATCTTTAACTCCTCAAGGCTCGCGCCTATAAATAGAGACCAAGGCACATAAAAAGAAGGCTACCAATCTACTCAAAACAATCATAAGCTTCCATTCACTTTGTAACCTACATCTCCATTGAAGTTACGATTTCTAAGCTCCCAAAACTTAAGGCTTCTAAGTTCACGTAATTTCTCGTATTTCATACACGAGTCTCTGAGCATCTTGCTAAATCTACTTCTAGAGTTCTTACTTTTTAAGTAAGAATTCGAGTTGAGTTTCTCACTCCTTGAGAAACTCCAGTAGAACATCACCCAACCAACCAACCTCGACATTTTTGGAAGAACACAAACATCCAATCCCTTTCCAGTTGGTGGCTGCATAACGTGTTCGCATATCAAGTTGAAGAGAACGAGTTCATCATGAACTAGGTGAGACTGCATATAGCCGGTGAACGGAAGAGCTACTAGCGACTACGATAGATCGTGCTACATCACCCTGTTATGATTTCTAGTGATTTTCAACCTGCACAATTGGAGAGTGGAAGTATGACAATTGGCTTCAAACCACTAAAAATCTTGTGTCTTTTACATGTTTTATTTTCCTTGCTCTATTTTGATTTATGCACCTGTTTTGAAACCCAACAACTTTCTAAGTTGTTGGTGTATATCCTGGGAAACCAACTAAATAAAGATTCGACTGCCAAATCAGTTTTCAAAACCAGAACTACCAGATACAGTCAGTTCTGAGAACAGAAGAGTATAACTCTTGTTTTTATTCGTTCAATCTTTCCAATGCGTATATTTTCATTGATTTTGGGACCAACAATTGGTATTAGAGTGGTTGGTCTTCACGATTTATTGCTTTTGACCAGATCCATTCCATGTAGTGTTTATTGTCTTAGCTACCAGGTACATACAGAGTTAAAGATGAACACCACCAAGCTTCTTCAATTAGTAGACAAATATCTCAGCTAGAAGAAGCATGTTTTCACCCACTTTAGAAGTCAGCACCAGGAAATGAGAGATGTATCAATCGAATCCTCTTGATGCTCAGACCTTTCTCATTTTGAATCGGCATCACCAGTTCTGGAAGGACCATCTTCACATGTATATCTTGAGTAGTCTTTAACTACAACAAGGGTGAACCTCCTCCCACCTACTGACAGAGGGGCAGTTGTTCCAAAGATATCCATATGCAAGACTTCCAGAATGCGTTTGGTGCTTGGCTCAACTGGTTTGTTCTTGAATGAAGCTTTGGTATGCTTTCCCAATTAGCACGCCTTGCAGATGCATTCCTTTCTAATTCCACCTTTTGACCTTTTACCAGCTTGTGCGTGGCCAGATAGTTAATTGTTTTGAAGTTCATGTGGCTCAACCTCTTGTGCCACAATAAGTTTGTTTTATTGGAGCTAGTTGCTACAAAGCAAGAGTTGACCAGGCCACTTTCCCAACCTACTATGTAAATACCTTCTTTCTTCACTCCTCTGAGCTTCATCTCCTTGGAGGCCTTGTACTTAATCAAGCATTCAAACTCAAAGAATTATACTTTGTATCCATTATCTCCAAGCTGACTGATGCTGAGTAGATAATGCTTCAAGTTGGTGACCAGGGTTACGTTATTAATAGTGATTCCTTTTTGCACCCTTTCCAATTACTCTTATTTTGGAATTGTCACAATAAATGACCGAAGATCCCTTGACCATTATGATATTTACTAGTTGTTGGTCCCAGATCAGAGTCGTCGTGGTGAGTATCGAACAACAAACACACACGAATGCAGTGGAAGATTAAATATTATCTTGCACTTAAGTTCTTGTTAAATGTTTAAGCTCAGAACAGTACTTAGGGTTTTCTTCAAGTATACTCTAGCAACTGGGGTTGCTAGGTTTCAAATCAATGAACAGAACCCAATAAAATAGTGAAGAACACACAATATTTATAGTGGTTCGATCAAATAGATCTACATCCACTCCTTAGCAATATTACTAAGAATTCTACTAAAAAGATATATGGAGTACAAGGAATCGCCGTTCACTTGTAGTAGGTAGTGAGCTTTCGACCTAGCCACTACAAAGCTATCCTCCGATCTCTTAGCAGCAGCAGCTCCGGCCAAGTCAAGGGCGCACCTTCGAAAAACTTGTCCTTCGCTGGAATGGAGATTTTATAGTTTTCTCCAAACTTTGTCTGATTTGTGGCTAATGCCCGTCGGAGTCAATTCTTTCCAGAAATGACTGCTGGATGCTTCCAGATTTGGAAGGTATCCCAATGATTGAAGATTCTTGAGCTAAGTCAAGGAATCTCTTCAATGTAGTGTCAGATATTGAATGGGGACACTACGGTGGTTGTTGAGAGCTTTGAATATTCTCATATGTGAACTCTCAACTTTTATGACTACTCTATTTTGACAGTTAGCTTTTGTTTGTCGAATGAATCTCTTGTTCGAGTGTTTGATTGAGCAGTAGTTCGAGTAGTTGTCTTCTCTCTGTTTGGACTTGTCTTTTATATCTGAAGATTCAAACTTTGAATCTCCATACCCGTTAGACACAACGACTTCTTCGTCCAAGAGAGTAACTTGCTTTTTCGTCCTTTCCGGCATGCACAATGTCTTTTTACTTACTTCGGGTAAGACTTTCATCCTTGGTTGTACTTTCCTCAGAACGGGCGTCTTTTGCAAGTATCTGTTGAGTATCTCCTGCTAGGCATTCTATCGGAAAATGCTGGGAGTACTCTGCTATGCCTTTTGATTGCTGAGCTTTTCTAGCAATCTGCTCTTCAATCTGCTGACTCCTTCAGCAGATGCGCTTTTAGCACTTAAGTCTTTATCTGCTGATTGCTAATGCTTAGCAATCTGCTAGAATGTTAGCGAATGCTGACTCCTTCAGCATTCTGCTATCACTTGCATTCGACTGCTGACCATTTGTCCTTAGCAGTCTCTTCTTTCAGCATGTGATTGCGAATGCCTTAGCAATCATTCTTCTTAGCACTTGACCGCTAATGTCTCTAGCAGTCATTCTCGTCTGTTGACTTCTCTAGCAGCTACCATCTGCTGAGAATACATCTAGAATTCCGAAGTTGCTTGAATCTTGATATTCTTCGTTCCATCAGCTGAATCCTTCAGCAGTCTTCTCAAGCACTTCCTAATCTATTACAACTCGATATGTTTCCTAAAATAGGACATTACATTGGAGTTGTTTAGACTATGCTAGAATTCAACAATGATCGACCAACTAAATAAGCTTTGATTCAACAAAACTTTTACAATATTGATCCTAAGGGAGGAATTCACAATTAATTCCCAACACTAGTAATTCTCTTTCTCTGGTCATGTGATTTGAGCATCCGTTGTCTAAGAGCCATTGTTCTCTTTGTTCTTGCGACTGGCTCATTCCTTCATGTTCCTGCAACACATAGAATCAATTTTTAGGAACCTAAGTGGTGACAAGTCCTTTGGGATTAGTATGTTGGATCAATTCTTTTAGAATCCACACCCGAATAATGTTATTCGTTATGGCTTAACTTTCCTTTTTTCCACAACCTTTCTTTGGCTTCTGAAATAATGTACAAACACATTGTTTCCATGATGTGTAGTGTGTGAGTTCTGCATTAGAGGTGGTCTCGTAGCAGAACTTCGTAACACTAGTTCTAGTTGTGTAAAATCATGTAGTTTCTTTAGAAAGTACCTTCCCCCACTGTGATTAGTTGTTGTAGCCCTTTGAAAATAAGAGTTCTTTTTGGGCTCTGGTCTCAAATAGATATTCCCTTTCAGAAAGGGGAGTCTCAGCAGCTTTCTTTTTAGCAGCCTCCTTCTCCGCTGCTTTCTTCTCAGCTTCCTTTTGTTCAGCAGTCTTAACAAGACGTCTGCGCATCTTCTTCTTCTCAGGATATGTAACTTCTGATCTTTTCCTCTTGGGAATTGGCACAACAATTTGTCCCAAGGTTGGAACTTGTAGTTCTGCTTGCTTCTTCTCCATTATTTCCTCAATCTGCTCGACCGACAGATCTCCGACCTTCTCTATCTCCTCCAAGTTCTGAAAGCATGGCTCCGTTTCAGCAGCTTTCTGGAGATTAGCAATCTCCTTGGTAAATAGTAGAGTAGCTTGCTGCAGCAACATCTCACCAGTAGAGGGTGTCTTGGCTGCTAGGGTTGGCTGTGCTGGGGTCGGCTGCTTCGTCCACAGGGGAATGTAATCGGTATTCAGCAATGCCTCACCCTTGTCGAGTTCCTCCTTCGGAATGATCATCTCAAGGAACTTGCTAATATTCAGTCCAAAATTAACGTTGGACATGAAGGTTCCTTCTTCCTTCATCTTCAAATTCTTTTTAGCGTGGTCCAACCACCGCTCAAAAAAGAATTGCGCCCAGTTCCCATTGAACCCATCTACCAATGCCATCATCACAACATACTTCTTGGCAGAAAGTTCTGAATACGATCCCACATCGCATTGAAACATTTTTATTACGAGCTTAGCAAGGGTTCTGTAGTCCTCTTTGAAATGATGTATCAGAGTGGCTACCTTCCAAGGATGTGCCGGGTCCTCCTGCACCTCCGGTCTTTTCCACTCGTCCCACCGAGCTTTCATCTCTTCGGTATTAACCACCTTATACGTGGAGACATGTTTGCCCGAACTGCAAAGCCCAAATGTCTCTGCAAGGGCGGAGGCGGATACCTTGATGATGGTCCCGAACATAGAAGTTGTGAAAAACGAGTGATGATCATAAAAAATAGCTCTTGCATAGAATTCCGAGACCATATGTAATTGGAATTTCGTAGGCTCATCAGATAGATACTGAACCACCTGCGTGTTGTTGTGCTAGTAGCTATGGAATTTATACGCAAGTGCACATATGTCAAACAAGTAATACAGATCTAAGTCCAGATATCGTACCCAAG
>JAPKLW010000655.1:259552-313135 GCA_026898455.1 Plectranthus barbatus
AAAAAAAAAAAAAAAAAAAAAAAACCCGGAGCTCTGTTTCGATCGACACACAGGGTGTCGATCGACACAGAGGTGATCGACGGAGCACACTTCGACCCCCATGGATCGACAAGAAGGCTCTGTGTCGATCGACAGGCCCTCTGTCGATCGACACAGAGTGCTAGCAGCAGCAGTTTTCGTCTTTCGCGTTCTGCAGCCTCCGAGAGATAAAAAGTTGGTGTCTGAGACCAACATCGAGGTACTGTTTCACTCCTAGTCTGACTTTCAAACTTATTCTCTCTGTCAATCGAATAAGTTTGGGGGGAGGAGGACTTGGAGTTGAAACTATTTCTTCCTTTTTATTTAATGCTTTCAATGTGTTTAAATTTCTGCCTAGTTTAAAATTTTTTCTTGCATTTGTTGAATAAAATTGTGATTTTGTGAGAAGATTTGCGTAGCTATGAGATAACCCTAGCAAGAATGCGAGATTTGAAATTGATTGACTTGATTATGCATTGATTGTGATAGTGGTTGAGTATGCCTATGAATGTAGAATACCGCATGACTATTTGTTTTGAAACTTACAAAGGCATGATGTTTGATGATGATTTGATGTTTACTATGGAAGAAAATTGTCCCAAGTGTGAGAATTGAGCCTTAATTTCTTTTGTGAGTGTGTCTGCATTATTGAGTATCTCTAGAACTTGCTTTGTTTCTTTTTCAAGAATGCTAAGTGTGCACAGGTTTAGGAAATGATTTTAGGCCATCTTTGTTAGCCTATTTATCCCATACACTGTCCTAATTGAACATTTATCCCTAGTCAGCCCTTTTGAGCCTATGAATTTTCTTTCTTTGTCTATGAGTTGGAAAAGGATAAGGGAATCAACTCTTGTCTATGAGAGTGGGTTGGGATTTGTTTGAAAAAGATAAGACATTATTAGAAGGGTGGAAACAATAGAAAGGTTGGGCTCTAGAAAAAAAATATATAGAGAAAATGAAAAAAAAAATGTTTATGTGTGTTGCTAGTCCTTATAAGCTCAAATGTATAATCAAAAAAAAAAAAAATTGTTTAGAGCATAAAAGGATGTGTGGAAAAAAAAGAAAAGAAAAAAAAAAGAGAATGAATAAAAGAGCCTTGTTTGATGTTGAATATCATAGGAGATGGGTGGATATTATTAGATAGTGGTTGGATTTATTGAGAGTAGCTAACTCAATTATTTAGTCACTTGGCCATATATTTCCCTACCCTTCACTAAAAAGCCTACATTACAACCTTGAATAAAGTCCTTTCTGATCTTAGACTTGTGTACACATGTTTGCAGTGGAGATTTAGAATATTTGCAAGCTTATGGTAGAACTTGATTTGCATGACTTGTGTGATCTCATATTATCCTAGACACTTGAGTGAATGAGTGAAAACACTTCCCTTGTGAGTCTTCCATGGTTTACAGATTTTCTGATTCTTACAAAGTGTTGATGTTTTGTGGATTTACGAGTTTGATTGTTATGAATCTTGTGAGGCATTGCACTTCTCTTCTACTTGAACTTTTGGTTCATTCTTTTGTTGATTGAGGACAATCAAGTGTTTAAGTTTGGGGGGGTTGATAAGCTCGTATTTTGCCTCACTTATCACGTTGTTTTCTTATTGTTTTATTGCATTTACTTAAGTTTTTAGTTAATAATCGAGCATGAAGTGTTTATAGGGGATATTATGCTTGTCATGGTAATATTTTGCAGGTTTTAGGCCAAATTCAATGGAAACCCGTACCGAAAGCAGCAGATGTTCAAAGGAACAGTCACGACTTTTTCCACAGATGGAATCCGAGCTAATGGAGCACATGGATGGAAAGATCTTTGAATTAGCTTTCCAACGCAACTGGAATCGGGTCAATCGGAGTTCGGGAGCAAAAGTTATGGCTATCCTTTTCTTCTCTTATAGCTCTGCGCACTAAAGTAGACTCATAAAAAATAACATTGCATGTTATTTCCACAACTTGAGTCGTCTTGTTTAACACTCTATAACCCTTGTAAGATGGGTGTCCATATCCTAGGAACAACTTAGGTGAGAAAGTGTTAAGCTTCGACTTCCCATTGTTATGAATATAACATGTCGAACCAAAAGCACGTAGATGAGTAATAGAAGGTTTTCAACCATTGTACGCTTCATAAGGAGTTTTGTTGAATCTGCCATTGATTGCGCTCCTATTTTGTGTATAGCAAGCTGTCATGACTGCTTCGCCCCAGTACTTTCCACTTAAACTGGAATCAGCAAGCATTGACAGCATAGCTTCCTTCAATGTTCGATTTCTTCTCTCTACTAGACCGTTCTGCTGGGGGGTCCTAGCAGTGGATTTCTCATGCCCGATACCAGCTTCGGTGCAAAAATTCATCAAAATTTCATTGCAAAACTCGGTTCCATTGTCCGACTAATCCTCTTCACTGCGACTTCTTTGCTATTTTGATCCTTGAGGATTAGCTCTGGAAGGATGAGCTTCACTTCGTCTTTGGTTCTCAGCAAACGAACCCATGTGTACCTGGAAAAGTCATCAACAACCACAAGTGTATAAACCTTTTTACTTACAGTGGCTGGAGTGACTGGGCCAAATAAATCCATGTGCAAGAGCTCTAGGATTCTATCTGAGGTGGCCTTCTTCGGGTTTAATTTGAAAGATGCCTTGGTTTGCTTCCTTTGCTGGCAAACTTTGCACACACCTTCCTTTCGGAATGTTTTAGCAGGCAATCCTTCAACGAGCTTGTGCTTGGCTAGGTGGTTGATGGTTTTGAAATTCAGGTGGGTCAACCTCTTATGCCATAGCCAATTTGTTTCTTCCCTGTTCAATGCTACAAAACAAGAATGTTGCTGGCCACTTTGCCAATCAACAATATATAGGCCACCCTTTCGGATGCCTCTAAGCTTTACTTCACCTGTTGCATTGTCAGCAATTGAACAACCAGTATTAACGAAAGAAACGGTATACCCATTTTTGCATAGTGATAAGTTCATAATTATACTCACTTATCTATATTTTTCTCCATTGTTTCAAGTGATTTATGTTATGTCTTTACTTATTATTGTGCATGAGTCTATTTTGGAGGGTGTTACGCCTTTGATGGTTGATTTATGCAGGTTTTAGGCCAAATTCAATGGAAACCCGTACCGAAAGCAGATGATGTTCAAAGGAACAGTCACGAATTCTTCCACACGTGGAATCCGAGCTAATGGAGCATGGAAATAGAAATATCTTTGAATTATCTTTCCAACGCAACTGGAATCGGGTCAATCGGAGTTCGGGATCAAAAGTTATGGTCAAAACCGTGAGACTGCGCAGACAGATGTTTCTGTGTCGAGAGACAGGATTTGTGTCAACCGAAACAGAGGTCAAAGCATTCCTGTCGACCGACAGGAATTGTGTCGATCGACACGGAAGCCCGAAAAAGCTGTTTTGAGCCTATTTTGGCAGTTTTTGCTATTTTTACCCAATACTCAAATTAGGTCTTCTTCCCCCTCTATAAATATGAACTCTTAGGCACAAAAATTATCTTGTTTTTATGCATTATTACACTTAGAACAATTGAGCTTTGGAGTTTTTACAAGACATTCAAGGTTCATCTTTACTTTGTTTTTGGTTTTGTTGTTCAATTTTGAAAAAAAAAATCAAATAGGAGGAATGCCTCTGTTTCGTTCGACAGGATCCCTGTCGATCGACACAGAGGGTTCAGCACGGAGAACTCTTAGATCGACAACCACAGAAGTCGACAGAAGGATCTGAGTCGATCGACAGGCACCCTGTCGATCAACACAGAGTGCTAACAGCCCCAAATCTCCATCGCGACAAGCTAATTCCTCGAATGGATAAAAAGGTCGATGTCTGAGATCGACAGTCAGGTACCGTTCTTCTTCTTGTCTGATTTTCAAACTTTTTCTTACTCTCTGAGTTCGAAATAAGTTTGGGGGTATGTGGACAAGAAGTTGAACTTTTATCCCTTATCTTTATTTGCTTTCCTGATTATTTCCTTTACTTGCTTGAATTTTGCATTGGTGTGTTTAAATTTTTTCCAATAAAAAAATATATATAGATATTATGTGAGGAAAATCTTTAAGTAATTGAACCCTCTAGCATTATATGCAATGTTTGGAATCGATCTTTGATTAGTTGAGTTGATTTCGAGTGTGGTTGATTAGCCTATGAATGTAGAATTCCGCATGGTAGGATCTAATTGAAACTTACACTTGCATGATGTTTGAGTGGATTGAAATTGACTAAGGAAGAATTTTTGAACCCAAGTGAGTTTTTGAGCCTTTATGTGGTCATGAGAGATTCGCATGTATGTTTTCGTTTCTCTAGAACTTGCTTTTGTTCTGTTTCGAGACTGCATAGTGTGCACAAGAATAGAAAATTATCTTAGGCCATCTTTGTTAGCCCAATCCTAAACACTATCCCTTCATATGTTGAAATTATCCCTAGTAAGCCTCATTGTGCCTAACTCCATATTTTTGTCTTGTCTATGAGATTTACATGGAGTTATAATGGTTTTTGTCTTGTCCATAAGATTGATGGAAGAAAGGGTGGTTCAATATGTGTTGTGGAAAAGAAAATTGTAGTATAGTGGTGAATAAAAGATGGAAGGTTGTATAGCTCAAAATAAATTAGAATTCTCATAAGCCCTATGTACGAAATAATGTGTAATTTTTTGAAAGGGTATAAGTGATTCGAAAAGAGAGCTTGGAAAGAAAAAAAAGAGAGTCTTGATTTGAATTGTGAAATTTAAGGAGAAGGGTGGATGCTCATAGATGGTGGTTATAATTTATTGAGTTGGCCACTTAATGGATTTTTTAGTCACTTGACCATATTTCCCTACCTCTCACAAAAAGCCTTCATTACAACCCTTTCAAAGTCCTTTTTGATTCTTGAATTGTGTGCACAAATAAGCAGTGGAGATTTTAGAAATCTTGCAAGCCTATGGTAGAAATTTCTTCATATATGTTGTGAGTGCTTTCATTTGAAACCCAAACACTTGAGTGATTGAGCGATACACTTTTCCGTGAGTCTTCCAAAGTTGATGGATATCTTATCTCTTTCAATTGCTTGTGTGATGTGGATTGACGAACCTTGATTGTGATGAATCTTGTGAGGCATTGCACTTTCAACTGCTTGAGATTTCTTTCTTCTTTTCTTCGATTGAGGACAATCTAATATTCAAGTTTGGGGGATTTGATAAGCTCATAATTATACTCACTTATCTATATTTTTCTCCATTGTTTCAAGTGATTTATGTTATGTTTTTACTTATTATTGTGCATGAGTCTATTTTGGAGGGTGTTATGCCTTTGATGGGTGATTTATGCAGGTTTTAGGCCAAATTCAATGGAAACCCGTACCGAAAGTAGATGATGTTCAAAGGAATAGTCACGAATTCTTCCACACGTGGAATCCGAGCTAATGGAGCATGGAAATAGAAATATCTTTGAATTATCTTTCCAACGCAACTGGAATCGGGTCAATCAGAGTTCGGGAGCAAAAGTTATGGCCCAAACCGTGAGACTGCGCAGACATATGTTTCTGTGTCGAGAGACAGGATTTGTGTCGACCGAAACAGAGGTCAAAGCATTCCTGTCGACCGACAGGATTTGTGTCGATCGACACGGAAGCCCGAAAAAGCTGTTTTGGGCCTGTTTTGGCAGTTTTTGCTATTTTTACCCAAATTAGGTCTTCTTCCCCCTCTATAAATATGAACTCTTAGGCACGAATATTATCTTATTTTTATGCATTATTACATTTAGAACAATTGAGCTTTGGAGTTTTTACAAGACATTCAAGGTTCATCTTTATTTGTAAGTGAATTAATTTAATGTTTTCATTTATTCTAGTCATGATTTGTGGCTAGAACCCTAAACAGGTTCTAGGGTTATGATTTCTTTTCTGATACATGTTTAATTAAAATCAACTCAATAGCATGGTTCAATTCCTTGTGCTTAATTAATCGAATCTAGATTTAGAGAAGGATCGAGAGATGAATTTGAATCTAGGTTTGTAATTATTAATTGAAGGACCGCGAGGTGAAAATTGATAATAGGAAAAAAGAATTGAATGCAATTATTTTCTTTCTTAAAAGGAAGAATTAATTTGTAGGATTTAATTAGATAATTATCGAGATTGACTAATTTGGTGTTCTTGAGACCAGAGGAGATAGTCACTAATTAGTAATGTAGGGTTTAATTGCCTGAACTGATGGGTTTTTGTTTACTGAAAGCATTTATTAAAATGAGTATACAACGGTTTATTTCTCCTATCTGTTAACAATCTTACATGTATGAACAATGGTATCCTCTTGTCTCACCGATAGGGACGATCATACGGCGTGTTGTAGATTGCAGAAGACAGTATGATCACTTGACATAGTGAGACATAAACCTGATCACAGCCGAGACATCGTATGAGGATACGTCTGTCCGGATGGCTGCGGCATTGTCGGAATAAGTAGTCTGTCTTGGTTACTTGACATGCTGGTACGCAGAGGTGGCGTATTGATGGACTGCAGTGAGATGTATTCATCTGTCTGACATGGTGCTTTGACTTGCCATGGTGGAGAGCCTAAGTAACGTGCTCGTATATCCGCATCTTGGGTAACAGCAGTTCGTGTAGTACCGCCTGAGACTGGACTTAGGTAACCATATCCGAGTAATAGGATGGGGACATTCCCTGAGGAGCTCAATAACATTCATCGTGCCAAAGTCCTGCAGGCTGATTAAGTTCAGGCACGAGTGATAAGGTTTGAGTGGTACTACTCAGGAATTATAAGATATTAATTAATTGTAGTTAGAGCTTGTCAGAGGCTCCGATTAATTAATGGATGTCCGGTAACCTTAAATATGGGGATTCTCAATTAATGCAACCCGTTCTCACAACGTGGTAATAAAGGGGTAGGTTAGTATTAATTCTGTGGTGAAAAAGAATTAATATTAATTAATTAATTGTGTCCTGGGTTGTGGACATGAGAATTAATTAATTTATAGGCCCACTTTATTATTTGCATTAGGTCCTAGGTCTGGCCCAATAAGTGTGCTGAATTGAGCCCAGGAGCCCACTAGAGTTTTATAACCCTAGGTCTATAAATAGACCTCTCACTCTCTGAAACCCTAGCTACTTTCATAAGATTCAAATAAGTTTAAACCATAAGGAGAGAGAGAGAGGGGCGCCGATCCTGAAGAGAGAGGGAGGAGAATTTCGATTCTGGTCCTGCTCAAGCCACAGATCTACGGAGTCCTCACCAGTAGTAGATCTGACCAGCACCGGGACACAACCCTAAAGATCTGATCTGGAGAACAGAAATCCTATTTCTTTCTTTTCTTTATTTTTTTATTTTATTCAAGAAATTAGGGTTCTAATTTCTGATTCTGCAGATAAAATCGAATTGCGTGGTTGAATTGGTATTTGGAATTCAAATGCAAAAGATCGGATCAGACTCGACGGAATAACGATAATTCCTCAATCCACAATTCTTCGTATTAAATTCATAGGAGCATGCTAGGGTTTTGAGAATTTTAATTATGAGCAATATCCATAGATCGATCCGGTTCAGTTTGGTTTTGGTGATTCGGTTCACGGAAAAACCCTACATGAACAAGGAATTTAATCCATCTGAATCTTAATTTATCCCCATTGCTGAGTTGATGAATTTGCATGTTGATGATTAGAATATCTGCCCTAGGATCTGTGCTTTTCTTTATTGTTTTCAAAACCTTTATTTTCTGCAATTGTTATCTTTAATTTCTAAAACCAAATCCCTTTTTGAATTTCCTCAAACTTTTATGTTCTATTAATTATAGCTAGTAATTTAGATTTATCTTTGCACAGTCCATGTGGGATCGACCACCTACGGGTGTAAAAATATTATTTGATACTTTATTTTACAGTTATCACATAGCTGGCTAATACTTAGCAGGTTGTGCTTGAGATTGGATACGAGCGCAACATTGATAATCCTTAGTCCATTTCGCTCTATGCATCCTCTCCCAATTACTCTACCTTTGCTGTTGTCACCGAACACAACTGTGGGGCCATAGATTCTTTGAATGTCTGAGATTAATTCTTCATCCCCCGTCATGTGCATTGAACAACCGCTATCTAGGATCCACTCATTTGACATTCTTGATGTCTTCGCACTTGGATCTTGTCCCTGCAAAAAAATTAATAATTTTGTTTAGGTACCCGCTTAGCATCGGGTCCTGCGGGATTAGCATGGATCATTGTTCCTTTTGGAACCCACATCTTGGTGATTTTCAAGACTTTCGTCTTTACATCACTCTTGGATCCCTTCTCGACCTTTGGATAAGCATGCTTTACATGATTAGATCTAGGTGGAGTAGTGTACTTAGCCTTCCTTGTCCTTTGAAAAGAAAATGATTTGGACTCAGGCCTCACATTGGTGTTCCTCCTATGTGGTGTGTACTGCTTGTACGACGGTCTTACAACATGGTATTGAACCTGCTTGCCCTTATGGAATGAAGGATTTGCTATCCTAGCGTTGGAAACATAACACTCAGCGTTCATCCTTGGCATTGCTGAATGTGGCTTAGCATTTGCTCTTTGGTTCCTTTGTTGAGGTCCAACAGGTACATGCTTAGCATTCACACTTTGGATCCTCTGTTGAGGTCCAGCAGGTGCACGCTTAGCAGTCACTGTTTGGATCCTCTGCTAAGATCCAGCAGATGCCTGCTTGCTATACCAATCCTTCTGCTTAGCATTTACCTTAGCATTTGAAGATTCAGCAACGACCCTTTCCTTGCCTTCGTCAGCAGTGATCTTTCCAGCAAAAACGAATAGAATCTTTTTCTGCTTAGAAAATTCTGCATTACTACTCAAGGAATCCTTAGAGGATTTCCATGCTGCTTCAACACATCCAAGACCCAATCCTGACTTGTCAGAATGTCTGCTATGTTGTCCGACAATGGCATTAAGTACTGCCTTGCTGGATGTGTAAGCACATATGCATTCCTCCTTAGGCTTAGCTTTCAAAGCAAGATTCTCCTTTTCTAAGGTTTGAAAATTTTCAGAGAGCTTAGAGAAATCTGCTTCAAGTTAAAAAAATTCCTCACTTTCGGACCTTAGTCTTTCGACTTCCTCGGTCAAAGATGTAACTTTAAGTTTGAGTGAGGTGTTTTCTCCAACGATAGCATTCTTGATTTCATACATCTTTGAAATTTCGATAGAAAGCTTTGTGAGATAATCATCCTCAGTATCTAGAAAAGATTCCTCCGATTCATGCATGATTGCTAAGCTAGAAGTGCTAGTAGATGGTACCTCATTCGCATCGACTGCTAGAGCCGATTCAGCACTCTGTTCAGCATCAGCATCAACAAATTGATCCTCAACAATATCGGCCATCAAGACCAGCAGAGCTTCCTCATCATCTTCCTCAGAAGAGTAATATGCCTCTTCATTATCAGGAACGTCTAGCACCTCGGTCCTGGTCAGCAACACTCTGGTGACCGCCTGGACAGCTCTTCTCTCAAACCTTTGTTTGAGGCGCTCTCTTTCTTCCTGGCTTACTCTTGGACATTCATGCTTGAGGTGATCTGGAGAATTACACTCGAAGCATGTCCTTGGCTTTCTCTCTATGGAACGAGAGGATGATGAAGTATGCTTAGCTTCCTTTGCTTCTTTTTCAGCTTTAGCTTCCAGCATCAACTTTTGAAGCTTTTGCATTTGCTCTTCGAGCTCACTTATCTTCAGATCTTCAGGCTGCATGCTGGAAGATGGAGCTACTTCCTTTGCTGGAGAAGCAGGAGCTGATCTTTCATGAGGACGGAATGGCTTCTTTGTCTTCCATTTGGATACATCTCTTTTTACGAAGAATGCGAGATCCTCCAGGGGTACAGCAGATGATGATGAAGTCTTTGCAGCAGCGGCTTCGTTCTTCTTTGATTGTTGTATAATGAATTCATGAGTTTTGAGTAGAGCAAATACCTCAGATGTGGTCATTTGGCTAAGGTTTTTCTCGCTCAAGCTCGTCATCTTCACGAACTAATCCTCCCGTGGAAAGAGCTTCGAGATGATCTTGTTATTCATCTCGCCATTATCGTACATCTTTCCCAGATTCCAGAGTTCTCCGACAATGGTGTTGAATCTCTCTTCCAAAGCTTGGATAGATTCTCCTGCAATTATGGAGAAGGATTCATATTTATCAACAGCTACCTGTAGCTTGCTGCGATTCATCTGGTCGGTCTCCTGGGAAGATTCACAGACATAATCCCACATTTTCTTGGCTGTATCAAAGTCCAAAGCTTTATCTGCCAGCAACGGCGGCAAAGAATCCAGGATTAGCTTCTTCGCTAAGTGCTCCAACTGAGCTCTCTTCTTATCTTCAACCGTGTATTCATCAAACGGCTTCACGACCATTTGAGGTCTTGGTTGTCCATCGGCAGCTGGTCCTACAAAAGTGTTAGCTTTCATAATTTTGATTGGACTTTTCGCAAGAACATTCGCCATCTCCGGATGAATGCTCTGGAGCTGGATAGTGGCCATCTTCTGCCACAAATTAAACTTCTCCTTCGTATACTTGGGCAAGGTATGATTCATTATTATAATCTTGAAGTTCCTGAGCTAGAGACACAAAAGAACAAAGTATAGTGCAAGGAATAAACACAGATCTGGTCGAAGCGACTCAGAAGCAGCAAGTCTTACGACCTATCGCTCTGATACCACTTGTTGGTCCCAGATCAGAGTCGTCGTGGTGAGTATCAAACAACAAACACACACGAATGCAGCGGAAGATTAAATATTATCTTGCACTTAAGTTCTTGTTAAATGTTTAAGCTCAGAACCGTACTTAGGGTTTTCTTCAAGTATACTCTAGCAACTTGGGTTGCTAGGTTTCAAATCAATGAACAGAACCCAATAAAACAGTGAAGAACACACAATATTTATAGTGGTTCGAACAAATAGATCTACGTCCACTCCTTAGCAATATTGCTAAGAATTCTACTAAAAAGATATATGGAGTACAAGGAATCGCCGTTCACTTGTAGTAGGTAGTGAGCTTTCGACCTCGCCACTACAAAGCTATCCTCCGATCTCTTAACAGCAGCAACTCCGGCCAAGTCAAGAGCACATCTTCGTAAAACTTGTCCTTCGCTGGAATGGAGATTTTATAGTTTTCTTCAAACTCTGTCTGGTTTGCGGCTAATGCCTGTCGGAGTCAATTCTTTCTAGAAATGACTGCTGGATGCTTCCAGATTTGGAAGGTATCCCAATGATTGAAGATTCTTGAGCTAAGTCAAGGAATCTCTTCAATGTAGTGTCATATATTGAATGGGGACACTACGGCGGTTGTTGAGAGCTTTGAATATTCTCGGATGTGAAATCTCTTCTTTTATGACTACTCTCTTTTGACAGTTAGCTTTGTTTGTCGAATGAATCTCATGCATGGCAACATTAACGACTATGAATTCTGCTGGTCTCTGGAGTTCTTTTCAATCAGCTTTGGACTCCCTCACGGTGGCACTCCAGTCATGGACTATCTCAAGGAGGAAACGTCGCCAAAATGGTCTGCATGGCAGAGGTGGAGAGATTCAAATATCGGTTTCCATCCGATAGTTTTGTCGAGGTTTCTGATGCCTCGATATCACCTTACTTTCAATAACATCAATCAGATGGTCGTTGGTAACTCAGTGCTGGACGCGAACTTTTGACCGCCGGTTTGGAAGGCTATGATGGCCTTCGTAGATCAAGTAGAGGTCGACTGGGCTTCCTTTGTCTTTAACCGGGTGAGACATGCCTTTGAGAATCTGCCTATTATCCCTGTTCCTTACGGGATGCAATTGAGCTCGCTCCTAGAGCAGAAGATTCCAAATTTTGTCCGTGGCTGGTCCAACATTGAGTATTCTTACTTCTTTCCACCGAGGCATCGCCTTTCCTGCTGAAAAAAAATCTGAACTAAAAAAAAATCCCTGTAATCCCTTTTTTGTAGTAGTTGTGTACTCCCCCCTCCTTTTTTATGAATGAAAGGTCGTTTTCCCCTTGACTTTAATATTGAGCAAACTATTCTACAATTAAGAACAACTGACTTAATTATCGTGCTGAACAGTTTTACATTGCGAAGTTTAACAAAAATGTTCCGATCAGTTCTCATCTCTTTCTTTCGAGATTTCATCAAACTCTAGGAGACCTTGTTTGATGCACAACTCTTTGAAACGAGCCTCAGGTAGCGGTTTAGTGAAGATTTCTACTTACTGGTCCTCCGTTCTTATATATTCCACCGAGACATCCTCTTTCTCAACATGATCTCAAATGAAATGATGACGAATATCAATATGCTTCGTCCTGGAGTGTAGAACTGGATTCTTCAAAATACTAACTGCATTGTTGTTGTCCAAGTAAATAGGTACACATCCAGTGTCTATCCCATAATCCTTAAGCTGCTGCTTTATCCAAGCACTTGAGCACAGTAGCTGGCAGCTGCTACATATTCAGCCTCGGTGGTTGACGTAGCCACCAAATGCTGCTTCTTGCTGAACCAGTTGATCAGTTTGTGACTTAAAAACTGACAGGTTCCACTTGTGCTCTTTTGATCAATTCTACAGCCTCCAAAATCTGAATCCGAGAATCCATTTAGCATGATTCCATCAGTTTTGGGATACGAAATACCTAAAGATTCAGTCTGCTTGAGATATCTCACGATCCTCTTGGCTGCTTCCATGTGGGACTTCTTTGGATTCGCTTGGAATCTTGCACACACTCCCACAACATAGGAAATATTGGGTCTACTAGCAGTAAGAAAGAGCAAAGATCCAATAATCCTTCGATAAGCGGTTGGATTGATTGTCTCTCCCTCTTCATCGAGAATGATATGAGAACTGGTGCTCATAGGAATTCTCAAGGACTTTGTCTTCTCTGAACAGAATTTGTTGATCAAATCTTGGGTATACTTCTTCTGACTTATGAAGATCCCTTCATCTAATTGATCAACTTGCAATCCAAGAAAATATGTCATCTTGCCCATCATACTCATTTGAAATTTATTCTACATCAGCTGCACAAACTTCTCACATAGCTTGGTATTTTTGCTACCGAAGTTAATATCATTTACATAGATTTGAACAAGCAGGATGTCCTCTATCTTGAACAGGGTTCGGTCGATTGCACCCTTTTCAAATCCATTATTGAGCAGAAATTGGGAGAGAGTTTCATACCATGCTCTAGGTGCTTGCTTTAAACCATACAAAGCTTTCCTTAGCTTATAGATTTGGTTTCCTTGCTCGAAACTTGGGGGTTGTTCGATGTAAACTTCTTCTTTCTCCATTGAGAAAAGCACTCTTCACATTCATTTGAAGGACTGTGATGTTATCGTAGGCAGCATACGCCAAGAATAGACGAATGGCTTCCAGTTTGGCAACTGGTGCCAATGTTTCGTCAAAGTCTTTCCCTTCACATTGTGCGTACCCCTTGGCAACCAATCTTTATTTGTTTCAAACGATGGTACCGGTCTCATCTCTTTTGTTCTTGAAGACCCACTTAGTACCACACATTGTTGCGAGTGAACTCTCCTAGTTCCTCTTGCATAGCATTAATCCAATCCGTTGATTGAAGATCTTCAACAATCGAACATGATTTCCAATATCATCCAGGATGGCTTCGATAGGATGATCTCTCAGCCAACTAGGCTTCTTCATAGTTACGGCTTCAGCGGGAGCAACTGGAGTCTCAGAAAGTGCTGGAGGTTCCTGATGAGATGGTCCGCCTCCAAGTTCTGAAGCTGGTTCTTCCATAGCAACTGGCTGGTCAGCTGGAGCTGCTTCCTTAGCTGCCTCAAGGTTGACATCCTTGGTATCAGGTTGCTTTGCTTCGAAAACTATTGCGTTGGCTTCAGGGGGCTTTTCCTCATTTCGATCTTCTATGTTAATGAACTTTAAGGCCTCAACAATTACATTGACATCATTGGCCCTCTCGACTGTTTGGGGTTCAACTGAGGCAACTGGAGTCTCAGGATCATCATTCATAGATCTAGTTAGAGGAACTGTTTGATTATGATCAAGATCAGTTTTAGGTTCCTCAGTGACATCCTTGATCTCATGATTTTCTAGGCCCAGTTCTTGTAGTGTCCTACGCACTAGAGTAGCTTCATAAAAAACAACATGACATGTTATTTCCACAAGCTGGGTTGTCTTATTGAATACCCTATATCCCTTATATGAAGGATGTCCATAACCAAGGAACACACCTTCATCAACGTTAGGACTGAAGGTATTCAATTTGGACTTCTCATTGTTGTGAATATAACATGGAGAACCGAAAGCACGAAGATGAGCTATAGAGGGCTTACAACCATTGTAGATATCGTAGGGACTCTTGTGCAGCCGCGTATTGAATGCACTTTGATTTTGCGTGTAGCAGACTGTCATCAAGGCTTCTCCCCAAAATCTTTTTCCAAGGTCGGTCTCGGCTAACATGGTCATCACTGCTTCTTTGAGTGTTCTATTCCTCCGCTCAGTGAGGCCGTTTGTTGAGGAGTTCATGGAGTAGACTTCTCATGCCCGATTCCAATTTTAGCGCAAAAATCCATGAGGGGTCCATTGCAAAATTATGGTAACTAAGGACACATTTTGAATGATGATTCCATTGTGCTTTGTGCATCCTTTTCCAACTACTCGACCATTGGCCTTGTTCCCAAAAGTGACAGATGGTCCTCTGCATATCACAAGATTCTTGAGAAGATCCATTTCTCCCATCATGTGTGCTGAGCACCCGCTATCCAAGATCCATGATCTTGATTTCTTCTGAGAACTCTATCCCCTCAAGACATAAAATTTCATTTAGGTCCCTGCATCCTTTCGGGTCCTGCAAAGTCAGTATTTCGAATCCATCCTTTTGGTATCCAGACCTGTTTCACTCTTACAGTTCGTGAAACTGAATCATTCTTTAGTGATTGGTTAACCTTTCTTCTAAAATAATATATGTTGTTTGAATGCACGTTGGGAAAGGTTGTGGTGTGTGAACTCTTTCTGAAACTGTTGTTCTGGAAAGAGTCTCGAGAAACTATTCTCGGGTGTCTAGCCATCACAGTGTTTTGAGAGTAAAACTGTCTTAACTCAGGCCTCGAACAGGTGTTTCTCCTATTCGGATAACTGTTATAATAGAACTGAGTTCTATCATAAACTCTCAGATTCCTATCCGGTTGTCGAACTGACTTCCTTGCAACCTTTACATGTTGCTTAGTCGTTCTTGTTGGTAAAACTGGATTCCTTGTATATGGAACATTACGCTTATCCAGTTTTGAAGAAAAGTCAGTTTCCTCTCGACAATTGGTTTGTGTACAGTTTTCGAACTGTGTGGGCTCCCTGTCGAGGTGTCAGTTTGGGGTCAGTCTTTGACTAGCATTTTGTCTTTCTTTTTGCTTAACTGGCTCTCTGGATATGACTTTTCCTTTTTTCAACATTATGCCTGACTTAGGCTTGGCTTTGACAGAGCCTATAGATGCTTTCTTAGTTCTAGAAGTGAATGCATGTTCGCTCAAAACCTTTTCATTTTGATGTTACATAAAACCAATTTCGTATTTATCAGATGGTTGTTTTTTAGCATTCAAAATTTCATCTAATTTTCTTGATCTCCTTTTGAAAGTGCATTCACATTTAACAGGCTCTGTTTTCTTCAAGGAATCACATTCTTTTGAAATATTTTCAAAGTCTTTAAGCAGTTTTGAATGTTATTCCTTGAGTTTTTCAAACTCCTCACTGATTGACCTAGTCTTTGTGACTTCATCGGTCAAAACTAAAAATCTCTGATTTCGGTGAGGCATTTTCACTATCTAATGCATATTTAATTTCATGAAATTCTTCTACCTCTTTTATAATGTTTTCTAAGGAAACATCTTCTGAATTTGAGCGACAAAACTTAGAATCTTCTTCAAGGCATGTAGATGCAAGAGATGAGGGTAGATGATTCGTTACCACTATTTTGCAGTTTGATGCGTTTTCTTCTTCATCGGTAACATCTCCATCGACTGCTGCCATGAAAGCCAGGAGTGCTTCCTCATCATTCTCATCCTCAAACGTGTAATAGCCATCATCATGGTCTGGCACTTCAGTTCTTGTGAGCATTTCTTGGGCCACAACTTTAGAGGCTCTCCTTTTAAACACTTTCTTCAGTCTGTCTCTCTCCTCCTGAGAAACTAGAGGGCATTCGTACTTCAGGTGATCTGGAGAGTTGAATTTGTAGCACGTACGTGGCTCTCTCTTTGTGAACCTTTGCTCACTGGACTGGGCTTCCTTCCTTTTTCCTTTAGCCTTCTCGAGAAGTACGGCCAAATTCCTCATTTGTTCCTCCAGTTTGGCAACTGACAGGTCAGTTCCCTTCTTCTGAACTGAGGTGGAGGTATCCTTCGCTGGTGAGGATTGGTAGGCAGTTTTCTCGAACTGAACTGGCTTCTTCTGTCGTCTTTGGAAGTCTCTCTTTACAAAGAAAGCAACGTCATCATTTGCTGCTGAGTTAGGAGTTCTAACTGCTTCATTCTTGTTCACCATTTGAATATCTCATTCATGGGCTTAAAGTTCAGCGAACAGTTCTTTAGTGGACATTTTTAAGAGATCCATGGTCTTTAAACTGGTGATTTTGACAAACCAACCTTTCTTCGGCATTCTCGGAAGAATTTTGGCGTTCATGTCAGCCACACTTTCTTCTTTTCCAAGATTTTTCATCTCGCTGACAATGGCGTTGAACCTTGCTTCCATTGATTTGATTGATTCGTCGGGCAGCATTTGGAAGGATTCGTATTTGTCAACGCACATTTGTTTCTTATTGCGCTTCATTGCTTCAGTTTCCTTTGTGAGGTCATTTATCCAGTCCCATAATTCTTTGGCATTGTTGTTCTCTATGGCTTCGTCCATGAGAGATTCTGGGAGAGATTGCATTATCATCTCTTGTGCGATGGGATCAAGCTGATGACGTTTCTTGTCTTCAAGTGTCCATTCTTCCAGTGGCTTGTCTACCATTTGGACACCACCTTGGCCATATTCTCCTACGAGCTGGATGCACACCTTCTGGATCTTTAGAGGTCCATTCTTTAAGACTTCATCCATCTCTGGATGTTGAGCTCTCAGTTGGATGAGGCACCTCTTCTTCCATACCGCGAATTTCTCTAGGTTGTACTTGGGAAGGTTTGGATAATTCATCATTATCTCAATATAATCTGCTCGCTAATCAACACTTAACATACAAATAAGAGTGCAAGGAAATATGGATCCTGTCTTAAGCGACTAAAAACAGGACAGTCTAGAAAGACCGACCTGCTCTGATACCACTTGTTGGTCCCAGATCAGAGTATGAAATAGTATGTGGCAGAAGTATAAGACACAGTTATTTCCACTCTTAAAGCGGTCAGTTCAGTTTCAAACTGGAGACTCAGTCTTAATCAGCAATACAAAAACAACAGTTTGCATTAGCCAGCAGTTTTAAATTGTCAATTTACAGTTATACAATCGACAATTATACACTTCAACACTTTTAAGGAAGTGTTGAAGGTTTCAAAACACAATTGAAAAAGTGTATGGTGCGTAAAGTAAGTAAAACTATAAATGAGGCATGATATTTATAGTGGTTCGGAGCCTAAGTCCTACGTCCACTCTTCGAAAATTAATCCGGTAACTCACTAAGTAATGAAGATACAATCCTCAAGGTCTATAGCCAAATGTTGTAAAAACCACCGTCCACAGCAGAATGGATCACTCACCCAGGTAGTTGATCTTCACGTCTTCTTCAGTTCCTCGAAGCCAGGTGGCACCTTGAAGTCTTCTCAGAACTGGCAGTCGTCGGAAATGGATTGAGGACAAACCTCCCTTCTCCTTCTCCGGTGGATGGATGATTGAGTTCTTCCCAGAACGTATGCAGGTTTGGCAGTCGCCCGTAAGAACCTTCTTCTCCTTAGAGAGTCAGGATGTTGTGTTCTTACTTGAAGAGTAAGAACACCAAGAAAATAGATTAAGTCGAAAGACTTAATCCTCGTGTACACAAGGTCACACGGTGAATCTCTGAAGATTCCTTAAGCAATAATGCCTCGTGTTCAATAAATGAACCATGGAGTTAATGCCTTTTTTGCTTTAGAGCTTTAAATGGTTGAGCTTTTAATTCGGCAGAGTAACGGTAAGATTTTTAAGCATTGAATGTGTTCTATTCGGTGTGTTTTTCTCTAATCCTTCTTCTATTTATAGTTGGAGATTTGAAAATATCCGGTAGAGACAACTTGAAGGATGTCCAATCAGTGTCCTTCCTTTTCTGTAAAGTAGACCTGCTCCTCTGCCTTTTCTGAATCACTACCATGCTTTTTGCATGGGCAGTTTGTACTTGTTGTGTCAGACTCGAACAACGTTGTACTTCAGTCATAACTGAGTGTATCTTCGTTCATTATCATTGACTCTTCAATGTTCTTTTATGATTGTTTGACATCTTGCTTTTCACGTGATTCTTTGACGTGAAACTGTCCTGGTCTGAAACTGTGAGCGCCTCTCAACAGTTTCCTTATGAAAACTGTGTCCACAATTTTCTTGCTTATATGATCTTTGATAGTTTAAAAACTGCTCTGCACAGTTTTTCTCGTCCATCACTCTGCATAGTTTTCTCCGATCTGGACGGCTACTTCAAAAACTATTCCTCAGTTTTTGACAGTTTTCTTCTCCTAGACTATTACAACTGGATCATCCTATACAAGGATTACATGAGATTAAAATCTAAGACCTAAACTTTGGTACACATTTTTGACACATCAAAATATCAAATTAAAGGTGGGATTACTACATCAATCCCTAACACTTCCTTATATCAGGAACTGTTTGATTTCTCACACTAGAAACTAGTCAATTTGCCTGTTTGGGGTTGGACGCATACCAACACCAAGATCTATGAGCAATAAATGGTTGCTTCATAGAGCTCCCCTTAACAATTTTCTTAGAAGACCAACTGGTTCCCCACGAGAATGAAGGTGATCTTCATTTTCCCTTTATCCACGGGTTGAGAAGCTGATGCATGATTGCTCAAATGAAAACCTAAGTCAGTTTAGGAGGCTTTGGCAACAACTTTGGAGGCTTTCCTCTTGAACAACTTGCGCAGTCTCTCCCTTTCTTATTTGTCCACCCAAGAGTACTCGTACTTTAGATGATCAGGAGACTGACACTCAAAACCCAATTTTTGGACATTTTACAAAGCTCCCCCAAATTTAGAGCCGTCGGATTTGCTCTTGGATTTCTCCAAAAATTTGGAGAGTCTCATCATCTGTTCTTTTAGCTCTTATATGGAGCCTTCGTCTTTCTTTCTTGACAATGTTGATGCTTCGCCTCCTCTACCTTGGTAGGGCTCGAGTGGCTTCTCCAACTGGTAGCTCTGTCTCTCCGCTTGATAAGGCTTTTTGGACCTTCTTTGGAAGTCTTTATTCACAAATAGAGCACCATCCTCGCAATTCTGGCTAGATAAGTTGGTTGGCATTAATGCTTCATGGTTGTTCACCATCGGGATGTCCCACTCATGGGCTTGAAGTTGGGCGAACAACTCATTGGAGGGGATCTGAGACAAAATTTTCTCCTTCAGATTGGTGACCTTGATGAACCAGTCCTCCTTGGGCATCCTCACAAAGATCTTGGCATTTAAATCATCAGTTGTGTTCTTGCACCCAAGGTTGTTCAACTCACTCACATTGGAGTTGAACTTGTAGGATCTGAATCTACAACAGACAATGTGAATTGTCCTTTATTATTTAGCCCTATGGATCGTTCTTAGGATATCAAAATAAATCAGACTGAATAAACCAGGAGAACCCTATGCATGCTCCTAATATTTAATTGCAGATGGTCCTGATTCTGATTTCTAGATTTGGATGTCAGTTTTGATGAAATCACGATGTGGGGATTGAATCAATGATGTCGTGTTCCAACAGATTTGATCTATATCCCTTGCTCCTCGGAGATTTGGTGAGGTTACGTTACTGAGTTCCACCAAAGCTTCAAGAGAATCGATCAGTTCTCTTGATTGGTGTAGCCGTCGCCAATCTCTCTCTATTCTATACTCATGTACTGAATAATGTGTTGTGTGTAAATAATATTGTATATTGTATTATTGTTGTTTGATCAACAGAGAGAAGGGCTTTATATAGTGTTAGAGTTTGCAAACCCTAGCACTAATGAGCTCAAGCAGTTTGTGGGCCAGACCAGGGACTAAATGCAAATAATAAAGTGGGCCCCTTATTAATTAATTATTCCTTGTTCAACCCAGAACATAATTAATTAATAAAATATTATTTTACTTTCACCACATAAGCAATATTGACTCACTTCTTTATTATCACGTTATATGGAACGGGTTGCATTAAAGTTGAAAGATCCACATATTTAAGGTTCTGGACATTCATTAATTACTTTGACATATGACAATTAACCATAATTAATTAATCTCTTATTTCCTGAGTAGTATCACTTATTCCTTTTCACTTATACCTGAATTAATAATTCAACCTACAATGTTTAGCATAATGAACCTTATCTCATCGGGGAATTTTCCCATCCTAAATGGATATGATTACCTACATGTCCAGCCTAAGCAGGCCACACACAAACTGCCACACTCAAGATGCAAATATTAGAGTACATGAAAGACTTGTCACCTTAGCAAGTCAAAGTGTGGTCAACTTGTGTATGCTCTTAGCCTTCCATTAGGTTTAAGATCGTAAGAAGTATATTGAAATCTGGCTCATTCATATGTCAATGAGAATGGCGCATTTCACTGTTGACCCCATCAATACATAAAGATGTACCGACACATCAAGTAACTAAGATAAGCTCACTTATATACTAATGTGTTGCAGCCTAAACAGACAGTCTATCCAGGAACTGTCTCAACTTTGATACTTGTTTATATCTCACTAGGCCAAATGATTCATATGATCATATGTGATCTCCTACACACCATATGATCATCCCTATAGGCGAGACAATAGGATATTATTGTTCGTATCGTATGTTTATTATATCAGATAACAACCATATTGATGTAACACATTTATGAAGACTATTGTATCAAATGTTTTATTGTTACGAACACACTTAATCATAAATGATTTTAGTATACATCCCAACAGAACCGAGCCTTCATTGCCTTAATGTTTTCTCTAGATAGCATCTTAAAGGACTTGTACTTATCGATGCACACCTAGAGCTTGTTGCATCTCATCTGGTCAGACTCCAGACAGAGACTTGCCAAGTAGCCCCAAACTTCCTTTGCACTCTCCAGATGCATGGCCTCCCCTATTAGGTTCTCATAGAGCGTGGAATATATGATTTCCAATGCCTGATAGTTCAGGTGGTCTTGCCTCTTGTCTTCGACAGTTCACTCTCCAGCTAGTTTGTCCACAAGGACATCAAGTCCATCTGCTCCACCGACTTGAGTCTCCACCTTGGTTATTTTGATAGGCCCGTTGACCAGCACATCTCCCATCTCCTTGTATTGATTTCTAAGGTAGATGAGAACACGCTTCTTCCAGCTAACATATTTGTCTACTAAGACTAAGTTTATCAGCAACTGGTCCAACCACCTAATCACCCAACATTTTCAATATTTTATTAATTTCTTTCACTTCCACATCATCAATTATCACTCCAACCCAACCACAATATTTTTGCAAAGTTTATCAATGACCGCTCAATCACACTATATAAATAATTATTTTATTTGTTTTTAATTAATTTTATTTTTAAAATAAAACACAACTTGTATGTAATTTTAAAATATATATAACTTATAAAGCGGTTGGAAGAATAAAATTGACATAAATTACATAAAAAATATAACTACTAGGAAATAAAATTACATTACATAAAATTATACAAGTACTTGAAATAAAATTACATTACATAAAACAAGTCAACAATAGAAATACAATTTAATGGTAGATATCAAATTGACATGGATGGTACTTTTAATGAACGTGTGAGATTTATTACATTTGTGATTAATGGTTGATATGAAATTGACATGAATTGTGCTTTTGATTATTGGATGAGATTTATTACTTTTATGATGAATGGTACTATTGGAGGAAAAAAAATTGACATGAATTGTGTTTTAGTTATAGTATAGGTTGTTATTTTAATTTTATAAATATTTAAGCTAATTTTGAATTATAGTTAATATCATAAAATATGAAATTTTACGAATTATTGATCAAAATATCAAACAATTAGTTGAAATAAAATTAAATTACATATATTATAGAGATTATGAATTGAAGAGATTAATAGAATATAATTTGATATATATGAATATATTTCAATTTAATATATATATATATATATATATATATATATATATATTAAAATTGGTCTCTATTTGTAGAGAATAAAATACTATAAATCCGGAATAATTATTTTTTTTATTATTATATAAAAGATATCTAAATTTAATTAGTATATTTATAAAACATTAATAGGGTAATAAAATGGTGACAAGTGTCATCTTACGATTAACCCATGAATAAAAAATTTAAAACCTTGGAGGTTGGGGAAGGTTTGAGGTCGACCAAATGAAAATTGGGTTTGCTATTTTTTTTTTTCATTTATCTTATGTGGCTGATAACATGGAAGAGATCACACCCAAAATGGTCATTGATAAACTTAATCTAAGAATTGAGGAAGCTTGGTGTGTTCATCTTTAACTCGGTTTGTACCGCTCACTAAGACAAGAAACACTGCAAGGAATGGATCTGGTCCAAAGCGGCTCAAAGCAGTTAGTCGTGAAGACCAAATATTATGATAGCACTTGTTGGTCCCAAAATTAAAAAATAACATACGCAACGGAAAAATGAATGAATATAAACAAGAGTTTTACTCATTTGTTCTCAGATTGTGATTGGTCAATTCTAGTTCTGAAAACTAGTTTGGAAGTCGAATCTTTACTTAATTGATTTCGCAGGATATACACCAACAACATAGAATGTTGTTGGTTTTCAAAATAGTTGTAGAAATCAAAACAAAGCAAGAAAAATAAAGCATGTAAATGATACAAGATTTTAATAGTGGTTTGGAGCTAAATGTCCTACTTCCACTCTTCAACTACGCAGGTTGGAAATCACTAGAATTCGTTACAGGGTGATGTAGCACGATCTGTCGCAGTCACTGGCAGCTCTTCTAGCCACTGGCTATATGTGGTCTCGCCTAGTCCATCAGAAACTCACTATCTTCAGCTTGATGTGCAAACATTTCTCTAAACCACAAGTTGGAAAGGGGTTGGAAGTTTGTGTTCTTCCCAGAATGTCAAGGTTGGTTGTTTGGGTAGTGTTCCACTAGACTTTCTCAAGGAGTGAGAAACTCAACTTGAATTCTTACTCAGAAAGTAAGAACTCTGAAAGTCTCTTTAACAAGATGCTCAAAGCCTCGCGTATGAAACACGGGAAGTTACGAGAGCTTAGAAGCCTTAAGCTTTGAGAGCTTAGAAATCATAAATTCAATGGAGATGGAGGTTACGGAGTGGGGATTAATAACTCTTGTAAGTAGAATCAATAACCTTCTCCCTGCGTGCCTTGGTCTCTATCTATAGGCATGAGCCTTGAGGAGATAGAGATCTAATCATTTGAGACAAATTCAAATTCAACCAATGAGAAGTTATGACGCAGTTTACTTTCTGCATTACAGTACCGTACTGAGTCCTGCAGTAGGTAGACTTTTCTACCTTATGTCAGAATGACTATTTTCCGTTTTTAGAAATCCAAACTGGTAAATTCCTAAGCAACTTGGTCTTTGTCTCTAAATGATGCAGAGTTGTAGAAACCGACGTCTTCAAGTCAGCTTGTTGAAAGCATATGACTGGCGCATTCTTTTTGTCTCTTTGTTGGTCTTCACCAGTTTCCTTCTCTGAACTTAAGAAATTGGTTACTGATCTTCACTACTGGTAACTTGCCAATTTCCAAGACACTTCAGCTCTTGTAGACATCGCTGGCCACGAGACCCAATCTTCTGAGATATCTAACTTCTATCATAACTCGATAAGTATTTACAGGACATTACAAGTTTCTTAGCTAAGCTCACATTTAGAGACTTATCAGTTCCATATATTTTAACTGACAAACTGGTTGATTTGATACATCAAAACACATTCAAAAAGGAAAATTACAATATACTCCCTCTGTCCCACGAAATTAGTCCCATTTTCCATTTTAGTATGTCCCATATAATTGTCCCATTTCCTAAAATACTAAAAAAATTAAGGAAAATTAGGAAATATAATTACAAGTTTATTTACTAATTAATTACCCCACTAACTACCCCAAACCCTAAGAATTACCCCAACCCAATTCATTTCCTTTTTTTCTCCATGGGCACCGCACAAACACCTCCCCCAATACTTTCTCACCTTCAACCCTAATTTTCTCACCCCACCTCATCTAGTTTCTCCTCCACGAACACTAACCACCCCGCATCTGTTAAATCCGAATAGGAGTTACTATGAGAAATAAGAATAGATCTTGCGCGTCCATCTCATCAAATCGACGAACATGATTCATTCTCAGCAAATTGAAAAACGCGGCATTTTTGCCCCAATATCCTGCAGTTTTAGCCTTTAAAGGCTAAAACTGTAAAAATGCTCAAACACAAACAACAACCTGCATTTTAAGCCCGATTTACTTCATTTTTAGCCCGATTTACTTCATTTCTAGCCCGATTTACTTCATTTTTATATAAATACGAATTAAAAAAAATTAAACATCTTCTTCTTCAAAGCTGCAACACGAGCGTAGTCTCTATAAATCTCAATACCAACATCAACAGTTCTAAAAACTCTGCCCCTAAAATGCTTCATCTCATCAACACACTTTGGAATAAATGAACCTGTAAGATACAAAAATGCACAAAGTTAACACTAAAGATGCACAATATAATAGTAAAATGAACGTCGATCTGAATAAAACAACTTTTTTAAAACTATATTCATGCAAAATTAACAAAGTCGAGATCGAACACGAATGCGAAATCCAGAAACAAAAAAAAATCTGATTGACAGAAGAAATATAAATCAAATCAAACAAAGAAGGAAGAAGAAATCAAATCGCGCGAATAATAGAATAAAAAATCTGATGAGATACTATTTCAGAATTAAAAAAAGCTAAAATTACAAAAATAACCTAAATTTTGCAAAATTGTAGGATAATCGAGGAAAACTGCACACGGAGTGAAATAGATCATGAGCGTTGAAATCAAAAAATCAAAGGTTGAGATTTATTCTCATTTCTCATACTAAAAACTATTCTCGTATGATCACTACTCTCTCTCTCTCTCTCTCTCTCTCTCTCTATATATATATATATATATATATATATATATATATATATATAGGGATTAGATCCAGAGAGAAAAATCCTCCCGAGAGACAGTTGTTTGATTGTGTTCAGGTCGTTGCTTGATTGTGCTTTAGTTGTTGCTTAATTATTTTGTTATTTGATTGTGTTTCAGTTGTTGCTTGATTTCATATCAACCATTAATTTTTTCAGATCTTATGGACACAATTCAATCTTTTTCTTACAGGAAGATTTTTTCTCACATAATCTCACCTGTATATAGAAACTTAATAAAAACTACTATAAAAAATATATATTAAAGTATTAATTATAAAAACAAAATATAATTTAGATTGAGTAGATGTTATTAATGTGAATAGAAATTAAGCTAGGTTGTGATCGAGTAGATGGAGGAAAGATAAACTAATTTTTTATTAAAAGGTTGGGTTTAGTTGTTCATAAAGATAATCGTTATCATTCTCTTATGACCTTTTGGATTTGTCTTCCTTGACACCCAATTTATCCTTTTTATTACTTATACTCCTTTACTGCACAAAATATGAGAATGAGGTCAATTTATAAGACTAGTTACAACACCAAATTCAAATTAAAAAAATACAATATCACATTAAACTGTAATTCATCTCCAACACAAAACATCTAGCTCAAACTCAAAAGAACATTCTCATCATATTATTATTTTTTCATACTTAAAATCTACCCATATATTTATCAAATTTATAATTTAAATTCTATCATACAACATAACTGATAGAGAGCAGGATCGTGAGTTGGTGGGCGACGAGGAGCCGCAGCCGTTGCGGGTTTACCGTAGGTGAGGACGGATCGGAGAGGCACAGTAGCGTGCATTGCAGTTCTGGAATTATTTAGTTTATTTCGATTTTAATTAATTGTTTTAAGTTATTTATTTCCTAGTTTAATTATATTTGATTTAGGAAAGATATTATTTTCTAGTTTAATTAGATTTGATTTAGGAAAGATATCTTTAAGATATTTTAGATATCATTTTGGGGTATTCAAATCCCTATAAGGGTTGATTTTTCATTAAGCAATTATATTTTGAATTATTCACGTTTATCGTGACTGGGCCGTTTCTGCTTCTATCAATTGGTCTGACCTGCCAGATCTCGTTCTCGTCGGAATGACTACGAGGTCAGTTGCCGAATGACTGAATAAGGTGGAATCCGATCAAGCCGAGGTGAAGGAGAAATTGGATGTGCATGGTGCGCAATTGGCAGAGATAGCAGCTTCGCTGGCTGCTTTGTCTGCGGCGATCCTCCGATCGCCGGACCGAGGTTCCCCGATGGGAGGCGCGACAACTGACGGGGAAACTACAGCGACCAGGGCAGCGGACAAAGGTGGAATGTTCGGCGCAGGCGGCGCAGGAGGGACAGCAACACAATTGTCGTCGTTTGCAAGTGAAGACCCCATGGGTTGGATAGCCAGAGTGGAACAACAGTTTGAACTTAACGAGATAGCGCCAGAGAGGAAAATTACTTCAATAATTGTAGCCATGGAGGGGGCAGCACCATATTGGGTGAATTGGTTACGAGTGCACAAGCCACATCTAACGTGGGAAGAGTTTAAACAAGCTCTAATAACACGTTTCAATACGCGCTTCTGAGGCAACCATTTTGAGCGTTTGTCAGGTTTAAAGTAAACTGGAACCGTAGAAGAATATATATATATATATATATATATCCTTGTTTGTGCAATTAGCAAGCCAAGTTCCAGGGCTTGACGAGGACCATTACCTGGGATGTTTTATGAATGGGTTGAAAGGCGTGATTCGGGGGTCATTACGCCTTCTCCGTCCCAGCAATCTTGAAACAGCAATGGAACTGGCGAGAGATGTGAAAGACAACATGTGTTCACAGTATGGGGGCCTGCAGGGTGCGAGTAGTGGCCTTTTTGGAACCCGTTCAAGTAGTGGATCAACGTTGTATGGCGGGGGAGGTGATCACGGGGGTGGCAGCACAGCCCGGGGGTCGAACAGCAGCACAACCCAGGGGATAAACAGCAGCCAGCCGAAGTCTGGGCCGCAGTCGGAAGGCCTGAGATCGGGTATGTCTGTGCAGTCTTCAGCTCGTTCAAAATTTACTAAACTCCTGCCACGGGTGTTAGATGAGCTGAGGGAGAAAGGTTTGTGTTACCGCTGCAAAAAGGCCTGGAATCCTGAACATAATTGCCCAATGAAACAGCTACGGGTCTTGCTAGCAGAGGAGGATGAGGAAATAAACCTGCAGCAATGTGATTACTATGAAGTCACAGGGCAGGAAATCGGAGAAGAGTTAGGGGGTTCCGAAGAGGACGATGGCAATCTGCCAATCTATTCTATGATAGGGGTTTTCAGCCCCCGTACCATGCGCCTCCGAGGAGTGGTGCACAGTCAGACGGTGACTGTTTTGATTGATAGTGGCGCGAGTCACAACTTTATTTTTTCTTCATTGGTTTCCAATCTACAATTAATACCTCAGAGAACAGGCCGATTCCAGGTGAAGTTGGGGGACGGGCGCAGACATGCCTTGGATGGTGTGTGCAAACAACTGCGGGTAGAGCTTCCGGGCTGCGATGCAGTAACTGATTGTTTTGTATTTCCACTTGGTGGTGTGGAATTGTGTGGCTAGCGTCGCTAGGGGAAGTCATCACAAATTGGAAAACTCTCTCAATGAAATTCGAAGTAGAAGGAAAGCGGGTCGAACTGCAAGGTGACCCGACGTTATATAAAAATATGGTTAGTATCAGGTCATTGGTGAAAACCACAGAAGCAGAATTTTGGGTTGTGGTTCTAGAACGCGAGCCCGCGAAGTTGGTCGAGGCAGTGATAGGGAAGCTAGATAGGTTGCTACATCAATTTAAATCTGTATTTGAGGAGCCGCGGGATTTGCCACCCAGGCGGGCGAACGATCATCGGATAGACCTCATGTCGGGGTCAAAACCAATATCAGCGAGGCCATATAGATACGGCCACTTGCAGAAGGATGAAATTGAGCGTCTGGTTGGAGAGATGCTCCAAGCAGGGGTGATTCAGTCGAGCTCGAGTCCTTTTTCGAGCCCAGTATTATTCGTAAAAAAAGGATGGTAGCTGGAATTTTTGTGTGGATTACAGAGAGCTAAATAAGTCCACAGTACCGGATAAGTATTCGATTCCAGTAATTCAAGAGATGTTGGATGAGTTGGCGGGGGCAGTGGTTTTTTTCAAGATAGATCTCCATTCTAGGTACCATCAAATCCATGTTAGGGAATCCAATATTCATAAGACGGTGTTCAGGACACACAGTGGCCATTACGAGTTTCTCGTGATGCCGTTTGGATTGATGAATGCGCCAGCAACCTTCCAATCTACCATGAATGATCTATTTCGACCCTATCTGAGGAAGTTTGTATTGGTCTTCTTTGATGATATCCTGATATATAGTAAGTCATGGGAAGATCACCAACAACAGTTGAGTCTGGTTCTGCGTACTTTGGCGGCAGAACACTTCAAGGCAAATCGAAAGAAATGCTCTTTTGGTTGTTTAAAGGTAGAATACTTGGGGCATATCATATCACATGCAGGGGTGGAGATGGATCCTGCGAAAGTTAGTGCAGTAGTGGAATGGCCACAACCGCGTTCGATCTGAGAGGTGAGGGGTTTTCTAAGTCTTACCGGTTTTTACCAAAGATTCGTCAAAGATTATGGGATTATTGCCAGGCCTCTCACCAATTTGTTAAAAAAGGAGGCTTCGCTTCATTTTTCTTGGCCTCCCGAAGCTGAAAAGGCTTTCCATAGCTTGAAGAAAGCACTGACAGAGGATCCTGTGTTAGCAATGCCTCAATTTGATCAGCAATTTGTGGTCGAATGTGATGCCTCAGGTACCGGAGTAGGAGCAGTTCTTATGCAGCATAAGCGGCGAATAGCTTATTTTAGTAAAGCCCTTGCTTATCGAACTCTTTCTAAATCAGCATACGAACGGGAGATGATGGGCTTAGCACTGGCAATTCAGCACTAGAGGTCGTATTTAATCGGTCATCGCTTTCTGGTCCGCACCGATCACCGTAATCTTCGCCACCTCCTCACGCAGCGAATCGCAACCCCTTCGCAGCAAGTTTGGGTGGCGAAACTCCTAGGACGACTTTGTGATTGTATATAAATCAGGAATTTCAAATGCTGCAGCTAATGCACTGTCACAAAGGGGAGACGATGGTGAGTTAGCAGCGATTAGCATTCCTGAGTGGTTGGGATTGACGGATGTTGTCGTGGAGCAGCACAATGATAAGCAAGTGAAAGCAATTATCGAAGCACTTAGACAACAACCAGACAGTCATCTAAAATTCGAGTTGCAGGGGGATCAGTTGCTTTATCGGGGTCGACTCGTATTGCCACAACAGTCAACATGGATCCCACGCCTATTACAGGAATTTCATGCTACGCCATCGGGGGGTCACGCAGGTGCTTTCCGCACTTACCGTCGGCTTGCCCTGAATGTGTACTGGAAGGGGATGTTCCGTCAGGTCCAAAATTATGTAGCGCAGTGTTTGGTGTGTCAAAAGGCAAAGTATGAAGCAATGTCACCGGCAGGGTTGTTACAACCGCTACCTATTCCGGACCTGGTTTGGGAAGATATTTCGATGGATTTTATTACTTGTTTGCCAAATTCCAAAGGATGTACAATGATCTTGGTGGTGGTGGATAGATTGTCTAAATATGGACATTTCATTCCGTTGAAACTGCCTATTACAGCGCGATCAGTGGCTGAGGCTTTTACACAGGAAGTGGTCCGTCTGCATGGTGTTCCGCGGTCAATAGTGAGTGATCGAGATTCTCTATTTATCAGCTCCTTCTGGAAAGAATTGTTTAAGCCTTCTGGAACTCAACTTAAATTTAGTTCGGCATATTATCCAAAAACCGATGGGCAGATAGAGGTCTTAAATCGAATTCTAGAAACTTACCTTTGTTGTTTTACTTTTGAACAACCGAATCAGTGGTTGCATTGGCTAGCGTGGGCTGAATACTGGTACAATACGGCCTTTCAAACTGTTGCACGCCATACTCCGTTTGAAATAGTCTATGGGCGGGCACCACCGGTCCCGAGATGTTTTTTGTACGGCAAGAGTAAGTCGTTGTTGTTGCTGATGTGTTGAGCAGCAGAGAAGCTATGTTGGTTCGGTTGCGAAGTAATTTGGAAAGGGCTCAACAAAGCATGGCCAGACATGCTAATAAGCGGCGACAACAGGTGGAGTATAAGGTGGGAGATAAAGTGTTCCTGAAGGTGAGGCCGCATCGTCAAACATCGATGTCGCAGCAACCATATCATAAGTTGTTGCCTAAATTCTATGGGCCATTTACAGTGGAGGCTCGAGTGGGAGCGGCTGCATATCGGTTGAATCTACCTTCCACTAGCAGGATTCATCCAGTTTTCCATGTTTCGCAACTGAAACGTGTAGTGGGGGATCATCCTGTGGAAGGGATGTTACCTAATAGTTTGGAGTTACCGGTGGGCCCTGCATTTGAGTCGTTGGAGATCTTGGCTGAACGAGCGCTGAATGAAGATGGGAAGTCGGAGGCGTAGATTTTAGTGCAATGAGTGGGGCAATCGCAAGATGATGCGACGTGACTAAGTCGGGAAGTGTTTGTCCCAGTTTCCAGATTTCAACCTTGAGGACAAGGTTGTTTTTAGGGGGGATGGATTTGATAGAGAGCATGATCGTGAGTTGGTGGGCGACGGGGAGCCGCAACCGTTGCGGGTTTACCGTAGGCGAGGACGGATCGGAGAGGCAAAGTAGCGTGCATTGCAGTTCTGGAATTATTTAATTTATTTCGATTTTAGTTAATTGTTTTAAGTTATTTATTTCCTAGTTTAACTATATTTGATTTAGGAAATATATTATTTTCTAGTTTAATTAGATTTGATTTATGAAAGATTTCTTTAAGATATTTTAGATATGGTTAGCAATAAGATTTTGAATTATTCATATTTATCGTGACTAGGCCGCTTTAGTTTCTATCAAACATAACATTACGAAATAACTACTTATTAATAAATTCAAAATATTATTAGTTGTGCATTGATTAATGAAATCCTTTATTTTAAATAACAAAAGAAAAAAATATAGCAAAATGATGCATTACCGGTTTAAAAGTGTTTTCAAATTTAAAAAATATAAATATTATATAAGCAAATTAACAGTAAAATAATGTAAGAAAACATAAAAACTATAAAGAAAACAAGTACTCCCTCCGTCCCATTATATTAGGCACACTTTCCTTTTCGGTCCGTCCCATTTATTAGGCACATTTCCGAAAATAGAAAAAAAATTAACAAATCCTAATCAAAATTAACTACACCCTAATTTACCTCCCTACCCCTAATAAAACCTAAAATTCCAACCCTACCCTTCATAACCCTAAATCCCCTCCCACAACATTATTCAAACTCACTTCTCTCGATCCTCTCTCCACCGCCGCCCTCCTCTCCCTCCTCTCATCGTCGCCCTGCCTCGACGCTTTCGCCACCCCAGTGTTGGCTCGCCGGAGCTCCGACGGTACAGGTGTGTGGTTTCTACTTCCAAATGCAAAGTTTCTTCAAGTAGCTTGAACAAGCCGAGGTGCAAGTCGTGCGACGCCTTATCGGCTTGGAAAAGTACATTGACGGGGACGACGACGAGAGTGTCGGCGGGAAGGGGGGCGACGTCAGAGATGTCGTTGAAGGAGGCGATCTGGGAGCCGTCGGCGGAGAGGAGGTAGGCAATAGAGGCGGGACTGTTGTAGACGGGGTGGAGCGGAAGGTGCGGAAGGAGGTGCTGGAGGGGGCGGCGGAGTTGCAGACGAAGCCGAGGGTGGTGTTGGGGGATTGATTGCAGTCGAGCTGCTTGTTGTTGACGTAGCTCTGTTGCTCCTCAACCTCCAATTGCATCGGAAATAGCATCGTTGCTGTTATCGCCACTGCCACCGTCACCGCCGTCGCCGGTAGAGCTGCTGTGGATTGGGTTGGGAGTTTGTTGTGTGACTGCCCTTAGTTTTTTTAATTCTTCATTATTATTATTTTAACAATATTTTATCCACTAATCATTCTTTAAATTTCATTACGTTGGTTATTGTGCCAACTCCCTTCATGCCTAATATAATGGAACGGAGGGAGTAATAAAAAGTCAGACCATTTAAATAATTTTTTTCTTTTTGCAATATGTTGCACTAAAACGCATATAGAGAGAGAGAGAAGGGTTTTGGATCTTGGATTGAAGTTGGGTTGGAAAAGAAAAACTACAATTTTTTTTAATTTTTTTTTAGCACAAAAAACTACAAAAATTAGGTTCAAGATTAGGGTAGGATTGGAAATGCTCTAACACAAAACGTATAGTTTAACCTTAACACTATGAACATTGCAAAGCCAAGCATCAAAATACACATCTGCTGCCATAACATATTGAAGCATAACTACACTGATTGGTGAGTTTTATGCAAACACTAAGCTCGGGCTATCTTGGATCACAATTCCCCGTTTGATCCTTTCCAACATCAAAAAATGTAACAATATCAGAGTTGATGTGTGATAACAAAGTATGATCCTTCTACTCGTTTAAATAAGTTGTGCCTTCTTAAGATCTGACAAAACTCCCCTGTCTTCACTACTCCTCTCATTGTACAGAACCTTCAGATTGTAAATAACAATGTCACTGCACGACTACTATACTGCAAAGTGAGTGAATAATGTGAATGGGAAATGGTGTACCTTATCAATAATTCCATATTCAACAGCCTCACTGGGACTAAAATATTTCGGGCGCCTTATGTCTGCTTCAATCTCCTCAGGTGATTTCCCGATATGCTTCGCGTACAGTTTGACCTTTCAAATCAAACATGAAGTCCTTAATGTAGATTCATTTTGCATACCAAGACATAAATGATGCCAAATCAATACAGGAGAGAATGAATTGAGAATTCAGTTCTGTGGTTTCAAAGAATGTGCTATTGAATCAACGAATTGAGTCAGGTTTGACATGTTGATGGAAAGATGAGATGTGATACGTAATTGAAAAGACGGTTGGGGGGGGGGGGGTTGATTTTCTCAATGAAATTTATGGAAATGAAGCCGTTTTTTAAGTTTACCAACTCATCCTTCACATTTCTGACTTCTTTTCTCATAAGCTCCACATCTGTTGCTTGACCCTGAAACCTGGCAATTGGCTGAAACATAATCCATAATCAATACAAGAACAAAAAAGCCCCAGAATGAAGAGAAAGTGAGATAACTCAAGCAAAAGGAAAGAGTGTATCATATGTGCTTAAACTTAAACTTTGCTTCAAATGGGTCCAAAGGGTGTTGTCTGGAAACAAAGCCACACAATCTAATTTCTGAAATACATATATGTCTCAAGGAAAACCTGTTTCATCATGATTGTTGATGAGGGTAAGGCAGATCGATTTCCCTTTGCACCAGCAGCCAGTAGAAGTGCAGCTTCTCCCCATGCATTGCCAACGCAAAGCGTAAAAATTGCTGGTTTCACATACCTGTTAAGGTTTAAACATTAGAGTAGCAAATTGGATAGAACTTCTCCAACTTAGTGAAACCAAAAGGAAGTTATCTTCTTCAAATTCCCAAATCCAGTATGAATTAATTAAAACTTGCCTCTTAAATTTGATAAATAGTTGAAGGAGAAAATAATAAGGAGGTCAAACTACAATCTCTAGGTTGGTAAATGAAAGGTTCACCAAAAGTAGTTTCTCTATCCTGTCTCAACTCGGGCTATTTTAGCAGAGTACGATATGTGTATATATTTCTGTTACATGATGGAGCCACTAAGTAGTCATTAAAGTTGAACCAGAATTCTATATGCTATATATTACTAGCTTTACATAAAGATTCTGTTGTCTAGTAAAAGAATTATAACCTCATAACATCATAAATTGCAAAAGCTTCTGTCTCATAGCCCAACTTCTCACCACCCTGCAGAACGTAATATAAAAAGAGAACAGGAATCAGTATTCAGTGGACTCGAAATATGCCAAACTGCAAGTAGACTAGCAATAGTAGGAAGTACATACAATTCATCACCTTCTTCTAGTACAAGTATAACCATACAATTATGACCTATCAATTCATATGAGACCATTACACTTGTACGAAGAATTGGTTTAATAAGTTATTTTTCTCATACACAGTAGTGTATCAGAGAGGGGAAGAAAAAATTCATATCAATACGTCTAATAACTGAAAGTATGTTCTAGGTAGACGACCAGGATTTTCATCATGAAATATGAATGTAATAAGCTTGCAACAGAAATGTTGGTCAAGAGATGCTTCTTGTAAAATGATATTCACATCAAAGAAGCATAAACTTATTTTGAATAAGCGGGAATTTCCTCTCTCTCTCTCACACACACACACACATACAAGTCGCATAGGGAGACAGAGACAACTAGCTTATGGACGGCATACCTCAAAAACATTTGAGCAAAAAAGAATCAAAGCTTATGCACGGGATACCTCACCGCAATAATGTATGGCAAAGACAAACGATAGCTGCATTAAAATTTTCTAAAAAATGATGATTGGAGAGAAGCACGAATAAATTGAAAGTTAATCTCTCAAGTCTTAACAAGAGAAATAGAACTGCGATTTGTAATGCGACCATTTTTACACAAGTAATTCCATATTATAACCCACCTAATTTCCTTTGGGCACCAATACCTCAAAAGAACATTTTCTTTGGGCAACTCTGGGAATATTCAATGTACCTAGGTATGTATGCCTGCTTCTGAAACTAATTGATAATACCAATTGCACGAATGAAGATATAGAACGAGAAGTTGAGGATAGATATGCATGCAAAAATATAAGCTCTAACCTTGGTTGTCCCAGTGGAATTTACATAAAGATATATTGGTTTCTCTTCATCTTCGTATTGTAGGTAAAGGAATTCTGCAAGTATCAGTTCAGTGACAGAAGGAACTAGAGACATTCCCAAGTACACAATGCGGTTCTTATACAAGTATGATGCTAAATCTGGTGGAGGTTGCTCCCAAGCACTTCCTCTTGAGAAAGGGATCACCTGTAACAAAACAAACAAAAAACAACATCGTATCAGCCAACAGCTGTAGATAAATCATAATAATCACAGGAGTGGGACAACTTCAAGACAGGTTTGTTGAACCCAAAATGCCACCATCACCTCCCATCCCAAAGGATTGAAAATAATTCTACATATAATATGTTTACTACCAGGGCAATGTTCATCTGTAGTTACTTAAAAAGCAAGTAGAGGACTTATGTGGAAGTTAAGAGCGACAATGCTGATCTACATACCCTTTTGAACGAAGTAGCTGTTCAACTTTACCAATTCAATGCTATGTTAGTGTTATCATAACACATAAAATGAAACATATATGAAGGGAAATCTTCGTATTTTATTCATCAACTCAAACCACATATGTATAGAAAGACGGCCTATGTATTCATGGCAGTATTAAAGATCAAATAATCACTAATCTATTAAATATAATCTATACCATTCATATTCTAAAACTCATCAATTAGGAGCAAAGATATTAATCATGCCCAACTTGTGATAGGGATAATCAATCTTAACACTATCAATGAAACATGCATAGCAGCAAGCAAAACGAACAAACCAAAAATGAAACCAAGTTGAAAATATAAATCCAAGTTGTACCCAAAAAAAAATCCCAACAATGATCTGTAGTAGATCAGACGAGTAAATAGTTGTACAAAAGCAATATTCAACATGAATAATTTGATGTTGATCCAAATAGTATGCGGTGAACAATAGAATATTCAAGAGGAGAATATAATAGTCATCCTTCAAGAGGAGATCTAGGTGAAGACCTTCAGCAACTCTCTCTTTTATTGGTTCAGTTCCCATTTCCCTCTAGATAACAACCTTTGCATCTACGTTCCATCTTAAGGAACCTGCGTTTTCCATCAGGCAAATTCAAGAAGTTGATATCCTCTAACTCTTACTCAATATTCAAGACCAAACTTTTCTTGAACCAGTCCCACACAAAGGGGATTAACTGTATCCAGTTCTCCAAAAATCCAGCAGTCAATATATTTCTAGTTCGGCAATGAGTATATTTTAACACTCCATAGAAGACCCTTTAGATTAGTGATGGTCAGTTAGACAATCAAAGTTAATGTAATGGAAAAAGCACAACAAGATAGCACAATAATCTGGTAAATGATGTCTATAAATAATTCCTAATTTATACATTTAAACAAATTTGTTTACAAAACAAGCTACACGACCATGAATTAGTGAAACAGAGAAAGATATTAATAACGGCGAACAGAAATGAACCCCATCTCAAACAGAATGCACGGTTTCCTCTACAAAATTAGGTCTGATGCTACGGAACCCGGACCTGATTGCCACATCAAATTCTAGCATTCCAAATAGCAAACCTAATAATTTCAGTACCCCAACACACCCACAAATGAACAAAAAGGTAGCGTTACCATTGTAACAACACCACGTTTCCCGCGAGAGGTTGTATTGGAAGAGGTGTTAGTAAGGGAAGTGGGTCGGATCCTTAGACCCGCAAAGTCGCCGGAGACACTGCCCCCGACGAAAGGAGATAAAAAACTCGTCGGCGGAGAAGGTCTGCGCGACGACGGTGGAGAAGGAGGTGCAGCTAAACTAAGGGTGGTGTTAATTCTCAACCGGGTGGTCGGAAACAGGAGCGAAGCCATGGCAGCAGAATGAATGAGAGAGAGAGAGAGAGACAGAGGAGTAAAGGATTACACTTCCATTTTGATAGAAAACGAGAACATATTCAGGTTAAGTCAATAATTTTAAAATTTAGGAGTAATAAAAAATATTAGATTTATAATTTTTTTTTTGAAGAATTAGATTTATAATTGTTGATGTATTATATTAAAAATCATCTTGATTATTTCCCAAAAAGGAATTACTACCCTTATTACATTAAAATAGTGGTTAAATTATATTATAAACTAGTTTGTAAATTTATTAATTAAATTAAAGTCAATGTTAAATTACTTGATTCGTCACCATTTATTTACAACCTTATTTGTTCTTGTTATTTTTCCGTACATATACTTGAACATGACTCCTTTTATTTTATACTCAATTTTAATTTTTATCACCGTGGACACGTATTAATGTGTCCACGAGCTGATGTAATAGTATAATATTTGTGTTGATATCAATTTTAATTATTATATAAACACCTCTAATTTACTGTTATATCAATCGTGAGAACATTAACAAGTCCTCACGGTGGACATTAAAATTATTAAACTATATGATAAATTATTAATTTTGTTCTAAATTTATGACGGGCTAGGTGGTCCAGGCAGCTGACCCCCGTAGCAGGGCGATGGTGATGAGGCAGCGCAGCCCGATAACAGTGCACAGGTTCGGCTACAGCGTGCGCACTCAGACAAGCGGTGCGGTGTTTTCCTGTAGTTAGTAGCATCCTTCACGGCGGGCTGCGACGGCATCAGCAATGGCAGACTCCGACAGTTCGGCGACGCAGGTTGTGAAGGGGACGAGCGACACAGATGGCAAGGTTGGGTAATGTGTTGCACGCGGATGCACGTTGTGCGTGCGGTGGGCACAATAGTGATTGGCCAACAGCCCTGCCAGTGTGCAACGACTATTGCTAGAGTTCTGGTGGTGCAGGCTTGGTGTGTAGGGTTCGAGCCCGTTGCAAATCCTAAGGTTTGCAACGGCTCTCGAAAACCCTATTTTTTTACAATTTGGTCCAAGCCTAAAAGTCCAAATTCCATTAAAGTTCAAAATTCAATTCCAAGAGTGGGAGACCAAGATCAGTATTGCAATTAAATCTTATAATAGATATATTTAATTTATTTCCTTTATAATTGTATCGGAGAGGCCATGACAATTTTTATTATTTGTTTATTTATGTGATTCTCGTATGATGTGATTTATTATTTGCGCAATAAGTGAATAATAGGAGAGCATGCTATCGCTTTACTGTTAAAGCATGTTGTAAATTAAATGTTGAGCATGATCTACTTTCATTATTTATTATTAAATCATGGTTTATGTTTTTTATTTTATGTTTCAAATTATGTCTATAAATTCCTGGATCATATTAATTTACGGTGGAATTTTAGATGTGACATAATTTATGATGACATAAAATAATGTGTATGCAGAGAACCTTTGGAATTAAAAATACCAAGCTCGATTTTAATTTAATTAAAATTATTAGACCTCCACAAATACGATTTCACACTAGAAGTGAGAGGATTGAAGCATAATCGTCTATTCAAGTAGCTTGCGTGAGAACACCTCTTGTCAATTCTAATACGATGAGACTTCTAAATAAAAACATTTTTTATAAGATGAGAAGTGGGAGCCTCTAAGAAAACGTCTACTCAAGTAGCTTGCATTGAGACAACTTTCACAGATTTTCTAAGATTGAATTAAATGAGATAACAAAAGATATAAATGGCATGCGTCATGGGTCTAGTATGTATGACAAATCGCCGATTTTATACCTGAAGTAAGGATTATGGTTAACTGGTTTAGATGTTACCTGAGTATAACTCATGAGTGATGTCCATGCTCAAGATAGGTGAACATGGTCTTAGTTTATCTCCAAAATTAATTTTTTTAGTCGGAAAATACCTAGCATGGTTTGAAATTAAAAAACCAAGTTTGGTGTGGTTGAGTGGTTTGCCGTAAACATGTACTCAAGTAGCTTGTGGTGAATTTACTTGGGCAATTGGAGTAAACAAATGTATTGTTTTATCTAAAGGTTACATTGCATACTTGTTTTAAGCGTTATGTATGTATGTTCTTACTTTAATCTATTTATTATTTTTAGATATGTCTATGAATAATCTCATTAATATATTGGCACAAAATACATTATATAGCTTAAGTTTTATGGAATGGAAATGGCTCATTGAGCAAATTATGATTGCTGAAAAGACTGTTTTTGTCTTACTATTCCACGACTAGCTGCAGTTTCGATTAAGTCTTTCAGAATGAGTTATTTGAGTTGGATCAAGTGTAATGATAAAGTTCGGCCATTGATCAAGTCATACACGTTTGGAAGACTTATGCTCAAGTATTAACATTGTGTTGATGCAAGTTGAGATACAGAGAGATTTTGATTAAGACTTATGGCATGGTGGACCAGGCTATCAGTTTTGAGGTCATAATGAGAATTGTGAACTACAAGTTAACTAATGGTGGTAAGGTATGGAAGCATATGATGAACATGAGGCCACTCATGAGGAAATTTATTATGTATGGTGGTTATATCAGTCATTCTCTGAAGATTGATATCATACTGGGCTCCTTACCAGAATCTTTTGACGATTTCAACTCGACTGATGATTGCAAAAAGTTCACCTTTGATAAGTTGTTTACACTTTTGCAAGTAGTGGAGACAATCAATACCTCGCTCAATGTCGTTGTGCTTGATTATCATTTTCCATATCCTTCATCATCATCTTCCGGTGATAAGGAAGATGAGAGCATGGAAGAGGCATTTGAGGGAGTTTGATCAAAAAAATTAATGGTAAAGTTTACAACAGAGAGTATGTTCAACATATAGCAAGAAAGGTAACTGGGAAGTTAATTGTCAGGTGTTAGTCACCAAAGGACAAGGTACGACATCTTTTGCGTTAGTTACTGAAACATGTTTAGTATCGATTTCTACTCATTCGTGGGTAGTGGATATTGGAGATAGTGATCATGTTTGCTACATTATGCAGGGGTTCGAGCTGACTAGAAAGTTTGAAAATGGCAAGATTACCATCTCCATGGGGAATGCTGCTAGAGTCTCAGTTGCAGCTGTTAGAGAATTTACTTTATGTTTTGAAAATAATGTTTTAATTTTAAGACATGTTTTGTTTGTTATGGATTTTTGGCGAAACTTGATTTCCATTTTCAAGTTGATAAAGGATGGATTTTCAGTTCTTTTCACACAAACCTTCAATGAATATGACATACAATTCATCTAATAATAATCTAAAGAGAAAGTTTTCTTCAAGTGATGATCTTATATATCTTTAGTACTTGAGATTCGGTCACATCAGTCTAAAAAGGATTAAGAAACTCGTATATGATGGAATTATGGATCCAATCCGGGTAGTTCCACACCGAGTTTGTGAATCTCGTATAGAGGGGAAGATGACGACCAAACCCTTCAAAAAAACTGAGTCTCGAGCAAGTCATGTATTAGAATTGATCCACTTGATTCGTGTGGACTGATGTCAACGCAAGCCCGTCGAGGGCATAGATACTTAGTCACATTCATTGATAACTACTCAAGATATGAATATGTTTATCTACTTCACTACACGTCTGAATATCTTGAGAAATTTAGGGCTAAGGTACAAAAGAAGTTAAACAAGATAGTGAAAACACTACGATCTGATTGTGGTGGTGAGTATCTCAACAATGAGTTCTTAGAATATTGGGCAGAGCAAGAGATTACGTCTCAGTGGACAACACTTGGAACTCCTCAGCAAAATGGTGTCACAAAGAGAAGAAATATGACTCTTTTAGAGATTATTAGGTCAATGATGAGCTATGCTAGTTTGTCAATTTCATTTTGGGACTATGCGCTAGAGACAACAACAAACCTGCTTAACCAGGTACCTTCTAAATCAGTTCCAAAGACTCCAACGGAACTCTGGCATGAGTGAAAATCGGGATTATCCAGATTGAGAGTATGAGGTTGCCCAACATACATGCCGACAAAGAAAGTTGATAAGTTAGAAGGAAGGTCTAAGCTAATGTTGTTTGTGGGCTACCCTAAGCAAACGAAAGGTGATTTCTTATACTGTCCCGAGGATCAGAAGATTATTGTTAGCACAAATGCAAGATTCTTAGAGGAGGGGTTGTAAGAAATCACTCCAAGAGTGAAATTACTCTCCAAGAGATTGGAGAAGAAAATTCAAATCCATCCGGAGAACCTCGTGGCAAATTGAGCATACCAGGGGAAGGTATTGAACCAACTACACGGTCGCCTGTGCAAGGCAGTGAACCACAAGTTATGCACTATGGAAGTTGGGTATGTAGCAGCTTCAGAAGCTTCGAAAGAAATAATATGGCTCCAAAGTTAGCTTATTGAGCTAGACATAATTCCAAGCTTGCCTAAAGCAATCACAATGTACTGTGATAATACTGGTGCACTGGCAAATTCAAGGGAACCCAGGACTCACAAGGTGACGAAGCACATAAAGAGCAACTACCACATCATACGAGAGATCTTTGTGAGAGACGATGTGCAAATAGAGAAGATATACACAAAGAAAATCAAGCAGATTCATTTACAAAAGGGCTTACTCCAAAAATCTAACGAAGGGCATGCTCGTAGTGTAGGGCTGAAGAATTGAAGTCAGCCATGTGGTGACCATTTTGTAATAGTGTAGCCTAGACACACTAAATACTCAGATGAAGTAATATGTGGTGACCAGATTGTTATATCTAGATTAAGATAGACACACTTAATACTCTAATGAAATAATTATATAATACTTTGAGTATAAGTAGAAGATTGTTAGAATTGTATATGTAAAAACATTTATGATTATGTATATTAGAAACAATTATACGTTCAATATTCTAGTCTTCATACTTGTCGTGCAACAACAAATTCCTATATGATATAACAAACATACGATATGAACAATTATATCCAATTTTCTCGCGGATAGGGATGATCATATGGTGTGTAGGGGATCACTTGACCTAGCAAGATATAAACAAGATCACATGTAAGTAATCATATCCATATATGATGGTGGCATTCCCTAATGAGCTAACGAAGTTCTTTATGCTAAAGTCCTGCAGGTTGAATCGTTGATTCAAACATAAGTGAGCATATTTGAGTGGTACTACTCAAGAATTAAGAGATTAATTAATTACGACTAATTTTCATATGCCAAATTAATTAATAAATGTCTGAAACCTAAATATGTGGATTATCCAAATAAATGCAACACATTCCTAATAACGTGGTAATAAAAAGGTGAGTCAACATAAATTTAATTGGTGAAAATAAATTAATATTTATTAATTATGTTCTGGTTGAACATGCGAATTAATTAATAAGGAGGACCCTTTTATTATTAGCATTTAATCTCTGGCTTACGCATTGCTCAAAACCCATTCGGATTAGGGTTTCCTAACCACAATATTATATAAGTCTTCTTTTCTCAATTCTACATGCAACATACAATTGAATACAACAACATAACAATTGATAGTGAGAGAGGGAGATCGACAACCACCATTAGGAAGAATCAAATTCTTCCAGTTCTTGATGAAACTCAGTGGTGCATTCTCACCAGATTTCCGAGGAGCAAGGAAACATATTAGAAGATCAAATCTGTAGGAACACCAATTTTAGAATCCTTAAAGAAATCAACTGTTGGAGTTCGTGTATTCCTTAATCCATCCTATGCAATTAAAATACTAGGAGCATTCATAGGTTCGCCTGATTTATTTAGTCAGATAATTTATTTAGTTATCCTTAGAACAATCCGTTGGGCAATAAATAATAAAAGACAATTTATGTTGTTTGTTGTAAACTCAGTTCCTACAACATACTTGTGGCCTATTGAAGGCCTCCCACATACACTCCAAAATCCACCTCCTCATCGGTCTTCGAACTCGGTCGAAACTAATTTAAGGTACCTGTAATGGAGACCTTGGGATGGAGTCACTCTAATACCACTATTGGGTATTGATCTAATCTCTATCCTATGCCTCAGCAATAAGCAACACCACAACAATTAATTGGGAATCGAAACTATAACATTAATATGATATTTTTCGTTTTGAACTTCTCAAATTCTTATAATTTTATTTAGGGATAATCTTATTTCCAAAAAAACCTTGTACTAATGAGAGTTAGATGAAATGAAATTCTTCTTTGTCTCCTCAATATGAAAGTTAGAGTATGCCAAAAACCCAACACTTCTTAGAACATTTAATTTTAGCATCACATTAGAACCAACTATGGATAGGAGACGCACAATTAATCTCCAACTCAAAGACTAAGTGTGGTAGTTAAATACTTTCTCTATAATCATTTGATCATCATTTACTTTATATTCACATCTTACCATGATTTCCTATTAAGTAACGAGTGAGCAACACTTAAATAAGCATACAAAATATAAATGTAATCTCAAATATATACTGACTACTGTATTCATTACGCAGTGAAAGAATTGGTTTTTCAATTTTGTTTTTGATTTTTCATTAAAATTTAGTGAAATTAATTGATGATGGGCATGCATTTTTGTAAAAGTCGACGCACAAACATTTGCTGAAAAATTGAACTTTTTAGAATTGCATAACTTAAACTTGTTTGATTAAATAAAAAAATACAAGCTTATATCATTTTGAAAAAAAAAATGCTTATTCTATATTAAAATTGAAAAAAAATATATATGCATAAAATAGTTGATGATGTGAATATATCTTGCATAGTGACGTGATCTGCATTACGGCATCTAAAAATAAACTCTAAATTTGGATAATTTCAGATGGTTATTGATTTAAATAAAAAATGAACAATTTGCATTCTCTTAAAAATAATGCATAATAATCTATAAAAGAGAGGGGCTCTTGCAAAATTGCATTTTAAATAAAACGAATTGAAAAAACGAGACAAATCAGGTGATTTATATATCTTCACAAAAACCGATAGATTTTCACTACGAATCAATCAATTCTAACTACAAATTGGTCAATTACGTAATATCAAAATGAAAATCAACCAACCGATTAAATCTGCCTCACAAGAATGACTGATAAATTACATACCGATTTGAATTTGATCAAAATATAATCACCTGGTTTTCACAAACTGCAGCACATCTAAATTTCTGCCGTACGATTTTGAATAAGGCAAAACTAAAACTTTCCAATTGACACAATAAAATAAGGAGTATGCAGAGAACCTTTATGAATATACATTAATCTGTTAACAAAATCACACGTATGCACTGCATCAAAATGTCTCACTATCAACCCCTAAAAATCAACATCGAAAGTCATTATGTACAAAAAGTACTATGCACGAAATGACCTCTTCATCTTGCAAGAACATATGTATATATATACACTGTGACAGTCAGTTTGCAGCTCGGGTAAGAAGAGAACTTTTATGTCATTTCAAGAACCGGATTCGTAAGCCCAAAAGGTATCAGGATCTGGGCTGAAGAGAGAGAGGTCCTTGACTTCCATGTTTGCAATGTTCCAATCAATGAGTCGAGCTTGCACTACTTTGATCAACACCAGAACGGTTGGCAATAGCCACCACTCGTCGTCTTCCCTGCTGTTAGAGTATCATAAGACTAAATATGTCAACAAGAGGAGAATCTAATTGTTCTTTTTCTGACCACACTGGTCTCAAGGAGTCCATTACTATGAAAGAAAATGACAAAGGGATCTTTTGTAACTTATATTTTCCTTGAGATTTTAGGTGAAATAGGTTAATCTTGAGATGAGTTTTGTTATTAGTATTAGCAAAACACTGATGTTGGATAAAAAAGTAGCCAAATAAAATCTCATCAAATTGTCTAATATTCCAAATAAACAGTACAATTTTCACATACATCTCCTAAAGAATATTCCCGAAAGGACAACGACACTTTCTTTAAGTGAGACATTACATTTTATAAAAACCCACAAGAAAGGTCGCTTTTAGATTATGATGCCCAGAGCAAATATAACGCAAGTACTTTTCGTTTTCATTGTTTCTAAATTCTAAAAAAATGGTCATCAAGGGTTTTTTGATTACTCAGTTATCATAATGATTCCTTGTGATCAAATTAGTTCACAATATACTTTCATCATCTACAACTTCCAAAAACAGGTCTTGGAAACTCTTTAGAAACAAAAATTATTAATTTCTTAATCTGCACATGACAAACCACTGAAACTTGGCCATTGATGACAGCAGGGTGAAAATTATCATATATATGCCAAATATGAACATGTCAAAACCACTAACCTTGAATCCCAAACATCTGTCTCTGGCTGGGACTTCAAAGAAGTGACGATGTAATGAATCAGGCCACAGATGAATGCCACGACCTGCAAAGCTCACAAATAGGACAATAAAACAACTGAAAGCTGCCACCTAAAGAAACATTTCATGTCTTCAGCAGAAATTTCTTTTGCCTAAAATGATAAGTTGCACCATAATTTAGTTGTAGAGAGTGATGATCTGCATCCTTGCCGACAATAAATACAAGTTATTTGGCAAAGAAAGTAGTCATTAAGATATTACTATTTCTCTCCAAACTAGAAACACAAGATGAAAATGCAAAAACTACTGAACTAGAGATCAAGTAACACTTGGAGGGCACTGATGTGAATGGTTGGGCCACTAACATTGTATAGAAAAGGTTCTAGAAGGGTGGTGGATTATGAGAACACCGAGAGGGAAGACTAAGAGCTAGACGGTTAACAAATTGTTAGAGGAATATTCGAGCGTCAGCAAGAGAAAGTATTTAGTTACGCATAGGGGTCTTTGGGGGAATAATTTTTGGTTGTATCAGCTTCGCTGAAGGGTTGGCTCGAGAGTGTCTCTGTATTCTCTTGATAATTAGCTTTCTATCTAATGAAATTACATCTCCATTCACGATTCTATCAGGAACTTTGCCTAAATGATAACTCTTCAATGCCCACACATACACACACACACACACATATGTGTATATATATATATACATATATAGAGAGAGAGAGTGGTGATTATATGTGAAATGAAAAATACTATATTTTAACATCAAAATATTGCATTTTTAACATCAAAATCTTGCATTTAAAAAAAATCTTCATTTTAACATCAAAATCATGCATTAAGACTTGTTTTCATTTATCTTCAATATTCTTCATTTTTATCTTTAATTTCCTTCATTGTATTTTTAGATCATCATTTTATCAAAAAAGTTAAGTCACTTTTATCTTAAATTTTGTTTGTTTTATCTTAAACTTAGTTCATTGTTCATTCTCATTTCTCATACTAACATTTCTTACCTGAATACTAACATATATATATATATATATATATATATAATCAGGTGTTAAAAGTAAAGTTTGTGTAAAATATTAATGAATCTCGGTCATTGGATTGATAGCATCAACCGTTAAAATTAAAAATATTAATTATTAAAAAATAAAGCATAATTCTTGTCATGTTTTTTTTGAACCATTGATTTTTTTCAAATGAATGGTGTAGATTTATTCTTGTTTAACACAAACTAACTTTTAACATGAGATCCACTCCATATATATATATAGGGAGTCCATCTCATACTAAAAGTTAGTTTGTACTAAATAGGAATGAATCTACACCATTCATCTAAAACAATCAATGGTTGAGATTAAAACTTTCCAGATTTTATGTTTTTTTGCTTTATAAATCATGCTTAATCGACTTATGCACTATTTATAAAGCAATTAAGCACGATTATGCTTGATTTTTTTATCTTTGATGCTTTAATCTCAACCATTGATGATATCAATCAAATGACTGAGATTCATTCCTATTTAACACACACTTTAATTTTAGCACTTGATCAAAACTATATATATATATATATATAGAGAGAGAGAGAGAGAGAGTGTTGATCACAATAGAAATGTAATTAGTATGAGAAATCTCAGCCTCTATCTTTGTATATCAACACTCAAGATTTAAACATTTTGTTGTAAATTGTGCATTATTCGATTTTAAGGATAATTTTGTAAAATGTAATATTTTTTCTCTATCCTCTAATTAAAAGTCTAAAAGCTTTAAATGATCATAACTCACTCAATTTAAATTTGTTTTTCATGTATTATATATCAAATTAAAGATAATTTAATTATCTTTCAAACGAAATCTTTATTACATCCTTATTGCATAAATTTAGTGGACGAAAACCTTAATGAAAATAAAAAATTAGAAATTATTACAACTACAAATAGCATCATTATGAAACCTACAATATTATGTACGGTTCAGGGAAATGAGCATGCTACATGGGGTTCCCCGTCTGTTTCTTTTATTTATTTTGTCTTCATATATTTATTGATCACTGATGTTCATATTAAAGCATAGAATCCGTTACAATCTAAATCAAGAGTCAGCAGTATATAGTTGCATGACTTCAATAATTAATGCATTTCCTCTTATCTTTTCTTTGCTTCATTATCTTTCCATTTATAGTTTCGCTGATTAGAGGCAAATGAAATTGATAATTAGCACAGGTAAAAATTTACTTACGATGTTTGAGATCGAGCTAGCATTCCACAAAGCATAGACACGAGCAAGTGAAGCTCTCCTAGGTCCACTAGTGAATAAGGCATTCAAGCCTGCTGGGAAGGGCGAGAGCAATGACAGAGGAAGGATTAGAAGCACAGCAAGGAAAGCCCCAAGAGCTATCCAGTAGAACAGATAGAGCATGAGAAGAGTGACAAAAAGGTCAGCCAAGAGCATGACAGTAATCAAAAGCTGTACAGGATCCTGAAACAGAAGTAAGTGAACGTTAAAAGAGTGGACATATACATACTAACATATCACGCTATAACAATCATCCAAAGGCAGGGTGTTTAGCAACAAAAGAGAATGACAAGGGAAACTTCGTGTATAACTAACATATCAGAGTGATGATACCTGTCTGCCAACAGGCCGGGTGTTGTGCAACAACAGAGAAAATGGGAATAGAAAATCCCTTTTATAGCCTAGTGATTTCAAGGTAGATTCATTTAAAATACCCCCATTGAAGCCCTTAGTAATCTTTTTACGGGATAGCGAACTACTTGTGTAGACCTGACTCTCTTCGGCAGGCTTGGTACTATGTTGTGCTCCTGAGATGAAGTTCCTGAAATTTAAGGAAAAATTATGAGAAAAAACAGGAGTCAGAAGGCTAAATAACTTCACAACAGATAAAAATAAAAAAAATAAGAAGAAAAAATAGCATGCCATAATTCAAAATTACTACTTTGAATGAAGTATGCATCAACATTTCATAGTTGAAAGAGAAGCTAGAAAAATACGGATGATAAATGGATGTATAGACATGAAAAAGATGAAGAAAGAACAACAATATACAGAATACATCAGTAATACCAACAAAAATTTAATTAAGATGGTTAAATCTACAGTAATTTTACCTAAAAATTTTAAACATGTGCATTCAATAAAGCAAACATGATGGCTTGATATCAAATCAAATTGTAGTACCTCCATGATGCATCACAAGGGTCCAAATACTCAGAATGATGAAGATCTTGAAAAGAACAACCACCAGTCAGCACTAAAATACCCAACTGGTAATACCCACTAGATGTGGCTTGGAACCACCCCAGCTCAACTTTAACCCCATGAAAGTCAAGCTGGGGGTTACCATGAGTAGTCAGCCAATTGATAACAGGAACCAGAGCTGTTCGGATGGTTCCATGTCTCACAGTTCTCAACTGGGCGTTTAAACCAGCCACAAAGCGATTCCACACAGTTGCCGGTACATGCTAAAGGTACAAAATCTTGTATAGATGAGAAGATAATAAATATATACCCTTTCGATTTTTCAATGTGTTTTGCATCAAAACAAAAGTGTACCATTGTGAGTGGTTTTTGTTTCTGTTTCTTAATTTCCTATTCTTCATAGTGTAAAGTAGAAAATAAAGATGTAATGAGGTATGAAAATATTTTGTAATTTTTATTATGCATCTGATGTCCTATAAAGTTGAGAGCGAATGTTTCTCGACATTATTTGGGGAAATGGAAACTTTGAAAGTTATTTGGGTGTAAAGGAGTGTGCCCAATCCACATGTATTTGTTCTGCACACAATAAAATTATTAATACATTCATATATACATATTTGCCTGGTGTAAATATGCTTGTAAAATACACTAAGTACCACCCCCCCCCCCCCAAAAAAAAAAAGAAAAAAAAAAGCAAAACACTGAAGTTTTTGAATATCATTTCCAAACGATTTTCGTGCTAATTGACAAGAATATGTGATTTTATTTTCAAAATAACAAAATGTGAAAGAAGGTTATAACTAGTCCCAGCATGTGTGTGCCTTTCCTATGTCATCAACTATGCAACTACAGAAAATTAAACATTAAAGAATTACCTGAGCTATAAGATTTGTCAGTAATATATCACTGTACAGATTATAAGGAGACATATAACTTCCATCCCCCCCAAATATAATTCGCATGGGGAATCTTTTCTGCATACTAGCTACCATGTCAATTCGTTTCTCATCACCACCAAGGAAAAAGTCGATGTAAGAAACCATCAAGTCAGGTGTTGCCCCTACCTGCAAAGAGAAATAAAATGTAAGAAAATCAAAATATCTAGGCCCTTCCATGCATAATTAGATGGCTATGGCTACAAATGAATATAGTTCAATAGTTCAGTATACTATTTTGACAATGAAAAACCTAAGCAGATTGGGGGACTGGGTATTGGGAACATATGCTTGAGAAATAAGGCCTTTGAGGAAATGGTAGTGGCATTTTCAAGATGGTAATAGCACATATACTCATGATGTGAAAAGCTTGGTATGAAGATAAGTAAATCTTATAATTATATTTATTACAAAAGTTGTGAACATGACATCATGTTGTTGGTAGTTTACGCAGATAAAATTGTCATTACTGGTAGCTCTATAGGATTATATCACTTAAAGCATTCCTAGATGCTCAGCTCGATACCAGAAATTTGGGATGTTGAAGTATTTTTTGGAAGTTGAGGTTATCATGTGCGAGTTTTCTAATCTCAAAGAAGTATATACTCAACTTACTATCGAGATGGGAAAATCGGGGTTTAAACTGCCCACTATAATATAATGGTTCCCAACTTGCACGTTACAAACATGGCAAATTGTTTAATTATTCCATAGCCTAGCCCTGCACTCTTGGTTCGCAAGAAAAATGGATCATGGCGTTTTTGTGCTGACTATCGTGAATTGAACAAACTCACAGTACCTAACAAATACCTCATACCAGTGGCACAACAGTTATGTGATGAATTACAAACGGCACAATGGTTTAGCAAGTTAGACATGCAAGTTGGATATCATCAGATTTGAGTAGCTCGGGCCGATGTGCCTAAACGGCATTTCGATCCCACTTTGGGCATCAAGTGTTCCTGACACAAAATGTACTTTATTTATTAAAATGATGTACAAGATGTGCCTTATATACATGATAAGCCTAGCTAATCCTAGTAGGAAACTAGTTAAATCCCATGATTTAGACTACAAATAACAGCAACCTCTCACCCCCAACCCAACCTGCCACCTCAGCAAATGCATTTAAAAAAAAATAAAAAAAGTTACAAATTTAGAGAGAGAAGGTCGACCAGAGACCAAAGAGACCACAAATGGTCTGTGGGCCCCACATACTTTTTAATGGTTATTTATTAATATACTAATAGCACTTTGACACTTGTTTCTATTTCATTGGCTCATTAATTTTTTTAGATACAACAATAATATTGATTTATCTTTAATATAATAACATAAAAATAAATAATAAATATACCAATATTTATAATTTTGGATTATCTACATATAGAGACTAATTTTGATATGCATATTTTAATTTAGTATAAATATCTTACTAAAATTGTTATATCTTTTAAATAATAAAATAAAAATAAATAAAATATATATCAAAATTTATAATTTTTTATTCTCTACAAATATAGACTAATATTGATATATATATTTTTATTTTTATATTAAAATATTTATAATATTCTCTACTAAAATTGTGATATTATATATATAGGAAATATATTATCCTCAATTATTTTCTTAAGGAAATATATTATTCTCTAATATATATACTATTTTCTACTAAAATTTAAAGTGTATTGTATATACTATTCTTTAAAATATATTTTTGTGTGTAAATCTATGTCAATTTTATTTTAATAATCGCTTTATAAGTTATATATGTTTTAAATTAATTGTTTTATTTTTATTAAAAAAATAAATAAATTTTAATAAAATAATTATATATATACATAGGGGGCTGATCTGGTGAGAATAGTCCTTATCATGAGAAATGAGAATAAATCTCGTCCATAGATTTGACAACATCAACGATCCAAATTACATAAGAGTTTTAACAAAAAAAACGCGGCATAATATCCTCATTTTACTTCATTAAAGGGCAACATAGTCATTACGAACGTACAAGGCGCAAAAATTGTGTTTTGTTAATTTTATGTATTATATACTTCATTTTATCTTAGTTATACTTCATAATCTCAATTGCGAATCATTATAAAATAAATTCGATTCGAATTTTGATGTTACACGTGACATACATTTTATCTTAGCAGTTCTTCATTATATCTTAGTTATTTTTCATTTTATCTCAATTGTGATTCATTATAAAATAAATCCGATGACTTTTGATGTTACACGTGACATGCATTTTATCTTAGCAGTTCTTCATTATATCTTAGTTATTCTTCATTTTATCTCAATTATTGTTCATTATAAAATAAGTTAAATAAAAATAAAATCTATTTTTCGGAAAAAATAATTTCAATTCTCTTCATTTTATCTCCTATATACATCATTAAATGAAAAAATCAAATTTTTAGAAACAGTTCTCTTCATTTTATCTCCTCTATACTTCATTAAATGGAAAAAAAATAAATTATATAAAAATAAAATCAATTTTTTGGAAAAAGTATTTCAACTCTCTTCATTTTGTCTCCTAAATACATCAATAAAATAAAAAAATCAAAATTTTAGAAACAGTTCTCTTCATTTTATCTCCTCTATACTTCATTAAATTGGAAAAATTAAATTAAATAAAAATAAAATCAATTTTTCAAAAGAATATGTTAAGCTCATTTTATCTATTTAAAATTTCATTAAATTAGAAATTTAAATTAAATAATAATAAAATTTAATTTAATTTTAGAGTATTGGATGACTCAACAAGGCAATCGAAATCTTATGAAAAATCGAAAAGAAAAGGAATTACAGATCCAAATATGTAATAATGCGGAGGAAAAAATGAAAATGGAAATTATTTGAGAGATATACCATCAGACTAAATGACAATGATACCCTTAAATATGTAATAATGAAGTTCGCGGAGGATAAAATGAAGACGAAAATTATTAAAGCATGACCGCAGATCTTGTGAAATCAAAGGCTGAGATTTATTCTCATTTCTTACATTAACATCTATTCTCATATGATCTAACCTCTATATATATATATATATATATAGGAGGGATCATGTAAAAAAAAATCCCCATGCGAGAAAAAAGAATGAATCATATCCATCAGATTTAAAAAAATCAATGATTGATATTGAATCAAGCAACAACTAAAACGCAATGAAGCAACAAAATAATTAAGCAACAACCAAAGCACAATCAAGCAGCATTGCAATCAAGCAACGACCTGAATACAATCAAGCAATGCCGTGAATGCAATCAAGCATCTTTCTCATTTTCTCACGTTAAGAGTTTTCTCACTAGATCCGCTCCATATATATATATATATATATATATATATATATAGTGTGGTTGGGTGGTTGAGTGGTCATTGATAAACTTGACAAAATATTGTGGTTGAGTTGGAGTGATGTGGAAGTGAGAGAAACTAAAAAAAAATATAATAAAGGTTGGGTGGTTGGGCCGGTTGCTGATAAACATAGTCTTATGGGATTTGATACAAATCAAATAATTACCTAGCCTAATATAAGGAGAATCAACCATAAATAATTATTTCCTAATTATACCCAGCTCTCTAAAACTCCCCCTCAAGCTAGTGAATAGAAATTTTCCATTCCCAGCTTGGATACAATGCTCTCAAATGCCGAACTACCCAACCCATTGGTGAGTACATCTGCAAGCTGGCCTTGTGTGGAGATTAGGATGTACAAATCAAACCACTATCCAGCTTCTCCTTTATAAAGTGCGTCAATCTCAATATGCTTAGTTCAGTCATGCTGTACTGGGTTGTGAGCAATGCTAATTGCTGACTTGTTACCAGAATATAATCCCATAGGAACATCCCACTTAACTTTCAAATCCTCCAAAATAATCTATATCCAAAGAGCCATCTCTCGAAATTTTGCTTTTGCACTCGATCTTGCTACTACATTTTGTTACTTACTTCTCCAAGTCACAAGATTCCCTCCAAGAAATGTATAATACCTGGAGGTTGACCTTCTATCAACTATTGATCCAACATAGTCAACATTTGTATATGCTTCAAGTGCTAGACCTCCATTCCTCCTATATAAGATTCCTTCTCGCGGTGTTTCTTTGAGAT